>BPLQ01007706.1:84780-108512 GCA_021605075.1 Caerostris darwini | reverse complement strand
GAGTTGACCTTATAGATTGGGTAGGTCCGGAGATAAGGCCCTTTTAAAATAATTCAAAAATTTAAAAAAATTTAAAAAATGATCTACAATGATCTAAATTACAGAGATGTGAGAGCTGACGAGTCGAATGACTAATAATTTGACCTTATAGATTGGATAGGACCGGAGAAATTGATGTTTTAAATAAAAAACAATTAAAAAATTATAAAAGTAGAAGTGGAATCGGAAAAATAGAATCATCACTAGATGCTCGATTACCAAATAGAGGGGTTTCTAAGGGGGGGAGGAAATTGAGGAAAAATGTCTAGGAGCAATAATTTCCGAGATATGAGCTAATTAAGAATACTAATTATCCTAATTAGTCCCATATCTCCTGAGCCTATTAGTTCCGCAAAAATCTAAAAATATGGAAATGTTAGAAATACTAAATTGGATCTTGTGTGCTAGTTAGAAGCCTGTGTCTTAGAAAATGGGCCAATTATGCCAATATTAAGAAAGAGATGAAAATCAATTCTGAGCTCCATCGTATGCAAATTACCATTACAATGGTTATAGTTGGAATGGATGAAAGGGCTGCTTGTCAACCAAAGAATAAACTGTTAAGGAGGAAGTCTCGAATATTCTGGTAGCTTTTGCTGAAAGACGCCATCCGGAAGTGATGCTGCGGAGGCCTAAAGTTCTGGTGGGTTCTAGAACATTCGCCGGAAGTGAAAACCAAAAGTACAACTTTTGCTAAAATGGTGGACTTAGAAAAAAGATGGAGGATGCTGGTGAGATTGCTCAGTGGGCTAAATGCCAATCTTCGTGTGATCTTTAGGAGATGGATGCTATGGAGGATCTTAACTGCCATTTGACTGTTTTGCGACTTTAGTAGGAGTTTGAAGGCTCCTGATTAAGTATGCCATGAACAGATGTAATAAAAATAGGGAAAATGCTGGCACTAATTAATACTAAAACTAATTGAAGAGAATGCGAGCCTGAGTTACAAACAAATGAAAGGTTGAAACAAATGAAATGCTTTACTAATAGTGGCTGTTGGAGCTGCGGCTTAGGGTGAAAGAACGAGTCCAGTATGACTTATAGGGATAAAGCCATTTTAAAAAAGTTCAAAATTTTTTTAAAAAATTAAAAAATGAGCTACATATATAAAAATCGCAGAACAGTGAGAGCTCTTGTTGATGAGAAATCTGCCTAAAGAATTGACCTTATTGGATTAGTAGAACCGGAGATAATGGAGTTTTAAAAAAAACAATGAAAAATTAAACAATTTAAAAAGGAAATTAGATTGAAGATACGCCACCAGATGCACAATTACGAAGAAGAGGGGGTTTCTAAGGGGGGGGTAGAAAATGAGGAAAAATGTCTAGGATTGATAGTTTCCGAGATATGAGCTAATTAAGAATGCTAATTATCTTAATTAGTCCCATATCTCCTTAGCTAATTAGCACAGGAAAAATCTAAAAATATGGAAATGATCGCTATAGTTGGTTGATGGTTGCATACTTAATACAGGCTTCTACAATAATAATTCGGCTCGCTATGGTGGAATGAAAATATTGTAGATATAAAAAGAAAAGGGTTAAAGCAGAGATATGCAAATGAGTTGTACTGCGTCGCACCATTCTGTCAGTGGAACTGGTAGGAGTCTAGAAAAATTGGATGAATATTTAAAAAACAAGTTTGAACAATGTGGGATCAATAACGGTAGAGATGGAGCCATTTAAAAAAATTTTTAAAAAATTCAAAAATTTAGAAAAAACTAAGAAATTGAGCTGCACTTATGAAATTTGCAGAATAGAGAGAGCTCTTGTTAGCAAGTAATTTGCCTAATGAATTGACCTTATAGGTTTAACAGATCCATAGAGATAGGAGTTTAAAAAAAACAATTAAAAAATTAAACAATTTAAATTGGAAATGAGAATTTGAATACACCACTAGAAGCATAATTGCTAAGTAGAGGGGTTTTCTAAGGCAGGGTAAAACGAGAGGAAAAATGTCTAGGAGTTATAGTTTCCGAGATATGGGCTAATTAATAATACTAATTATCTTAATCAGTCCCATATCTCCCACGCTAATTAGTTTAGAGAAAATCTAAAAATATGGAAATGACTGGAATACTTGGACAATGAATGCATAAAAATTACAGACTTCTACTATTGGAATTCGGCTCGTTATTGTGGTAAGAAGAACATACTGGAATATGGTGAATGTAATTATCATATGCAAATGAACTGTGTCGGTTCTCAGATTGAGATTATAGAGCTGAACGGCGTCTATAACTAAGGGTTATCTTCAGTTGTTGGAGATGCTAAGGCAAGAGGCTTCCAGAAGAATCTGACAGGAAGTCAGGGGACAAAGGGCTATGCTGCCAGAAAGTTCTGGAACGTTCTACGGAGGTTGAAATCGAAAGAACAACTCTGTCTGTAATGGCGGACTTCGAAAATGGAGTCATGACTGAATATTAAAAATACGAATTTGAACAAGCTGACTAGAAGCTAAAACTGTAAATATAAACACTAGGAGTTCAAGAAACATTTCATATTATTGGGAAAAATTAATTACGCTAAACAAAACAAGTTTGAATAATGTGGGGCTATTAACAGTAGAGATACAGAATTAATTAAAAGAAATGCTCCTAATTATTTCTCAGAAAGTTTGACCAAGCTCTGCCTTCCGTGCACGATAGGGGAGAAAAAGTCCGATGGTTGCCGGAGCTACCATTTTTTTGAAAATTCGTAAAAAATAAAAAATAAAACATTTATGGAAAAAAACAAGTCGCGGATCGATTGACAATCGCTTCTTCTAATAATTGTTATCAAATCAAAAAATAATTTTGAAATGGGAGGGGCTATAGAGCTAATGAAACTCAAAATATTGAATCATTGTTACTCAAATCCGCCTTTTCAGCTACAAATTTCTAAGTTAAAACGGTTATAAAAAAATTTTGATTATGCACACATACATGAAATTACTATCAAAATGATTGATACACGATGATTATTATTGCTGCAAAAGCGGTTTTGCACTGGATTCAATATTTCAAGAGAGATTAATGCACAATTGAAATGGTAGAAAGGAGAACTTAGTCAAAAACATGATGTAAACAAATGCTAGATTTGCAATAAAATTTTTTCTAGTTAACACATTGAAACAATTTATACATTAACACAAAGGTAAATATACATAGATTCATAATAAAACCACAGGGAGACTCATCAGGGCAAATTTCGGGCGATTTCAAGTTCCTCTGATACTTCCAACTGGGTACGTCCACATTCCAGTCGTCCGATAATTCTACCACGAAAAAAATCAGCCAAATGCTTCCTTTGTGCCATAACTATGCGGCTATTGCACTGAAAGGCTTTTAAAGCGCTTTTGAACAATTTTACTTCTTTGCCACCATTCCTTATATACCCCTCTCTTACACTCTCGTCATTGGGACGTACTATCCGCGCCATCTGGTGGTTTCCTGTAATTTGCATATTCTCCTTCAAGATGTGTGTGATAATTCTACAGGTGAAATTTTTATTTTAGAGTTCAATTTCTGTGTGATTCTGAATTATCCTTAATTTATGGACATGAGTGTATTAATCCATTTAATTGAGGTCATCTAACGTCGAATATCGTACAGAATTAACTATTAAACCATCCATTAAATAAAGTTTTGTCCAAATCGAAGTTCACTGGCATTTTACGCAGCTAGCGTACAGTGGGGCTGAGGTTCGAATCCGCTGTCCGCATCTGTTGTGTTTTCATAAATTAGAAATCTCTATGGCGATTGTGGTAATGTGTTTGAAGCATCTCGCCTCGGTAGTCAAGATGCCTAGTGGAAGTTTTTCGGGCTTTGTGCTATGCGAAACAAAAATACTCCCCGTGGGCTTTCGTGGCACACATGGGGCCGTCAATGTTACAGCCACAAAGATGTGGAAAAGAGCTGCAAAGCTCTAGGAGAAGTGTGGAGGAAAAAAAAATGTTGTAGATCCTTTTTATCCTATCCTACTCCCGTCTGTGGTTTTTGCCATACGGCGCCGAGTCTCCCAGTAACGTGTTGTAATACCATAAGGCACAACGATAAGTTCAATGCAGCTGCATAGGTGTTCGCCATCCTTATTGGCAATCCGAGATAATGGGATGATCCCATCCGAAATCAAACCAATGCGGTGGAGGTGTGCCTGTAGATAGTTATGGTCGGTTGTAAGGCGGAAACGTGAGACAGCTTCATAGCGTTCCAGGTGCATAGGAATAACTCAAATTTATAGCAAAAAGAAAGTGATAATCAGTGCTGTGAGTTGTATTAGATGCAATTAGTGTTTTGTACTAATGAGAACATCCCGTCCCTCAAATCGGATAGCAGAAATTCAGTGTCATGGATAATGAGACCTTATGAAATTAACGATTGTCTGAGCGACCTTCACAGGTCATGTATAGGTGGAATGTATAGGTGGAATATAGACTACATCATAAGTTTTTGCATCGTAATTGGTGATAGACCATGGGCCGAGAAAATCTCTACTCCAATAGAAAGGGAAATAAACTGACCTCCCCTCATGATTTTCTTAAAGAGAAATTTTTGGAGAAGAAGAAAGAGAGTTATGAGGCGATTCAACATAAGTGTTGTTTTTCTTTAAAGTGACTGAATAGGCTGAATTTTCCACCTGTCTGTAAAGTGATCCCCTTGTGGTTTCGTGTATCGACCTAGAATGTATACCAACCAACCTGTAATGTATTAACCCAGAATTCAGTATATATAATAATGCTTGTAAATAAGAATTAAAGTTATCCCATGAATCTGGAAATAACCCTTTTCTTGAAGGCATTATAGCTCTAGTACAGGCCGAGACGTTACGGCAATATACACATTTAATTGGTGACAGAGTGCCCGTGCCCAGAACATTTCTGAAGAAATTTTCTGGTCCTGCGTCTATATTTATATTTTAGTCAACGAACTAGAAAATCAGCCCCCTTGGAAAAGTGGAAACCGAAGCATTCATCAGCAGGAGAAGAACCGTGGAAGTCTGGCTGACCGTGTCTTCATCGAAGGAGCAGTTGCGAGTTGAACTCAACTAAAACACCTTTCTAAAATCGACTTGTAGTTTCCGAGTAAAACAAGATTCAGAATGAAGCCAACTTGGAGTCGTTAAGTAGATAGACCTAGATCTACAAAGAGGAATTCTTCACGTTCTCCTAAATAGTAGAACTGACGGGAGAGCCTCGCTGGTGCTTCCCTCGCAATAGAAACAATTCCTTATTGTTCTGAGGTAGGCTTGTTTCATTTTTTACTTTAGAGGCAATGACCGTTTCCTTTAAAAAAAATTTGATTTTCAAATATTCAAATAAGAATATTTTAAAAATTCTTAGCGAGTAGAATTTTTAGTGCATGATTAAGTTCTTATTTATTGTATCAATGTTTTTATGTAAGACTGATTTGGGAGAAAAGAAATTTTCTTATCTGTGAAAATAGTAATTGTTATTCAATGAGATAGGTTTAGGTATGTTTTTTGCGAAAAAGTGTTAAAGCAATTAAAGGTTTATTGATGCTAAGAGTTATTTAGTTGTTTTGTTAAAAAAAAATGTCAATTTTTTTTATTGATGATAATTGTAACTTAAAAACAATTCATTAGTGTTGTGTGTACTTTTTGTTTAAATGGAGTTTAAATGCAGGGTCATTATAATTAAAGTCCCACTTTTGAAACGCTGTAAAAAAAGAAACACTCATCGCAATGAGTTCAAATTTGAACTGAATATAGTTGAAAAAAGTGGAAAGGGTATGGCACCAAAAAAAAGTTACAAGAAAAGTTCCATTGATTTTTCGCATCCAGTTTGGTATGACCTTGCCATGGTGGATGGATTTTCGATTAACAGTGTCACAACTATTGAGTGACTTGAAAGTAATTTTTTTCCATCAAAAAAACGAAACAATCAAACACATTGAACATTACAATTGGTTTAATGTTCAAATCATGCCAAATACGTTGTATTTTGATTCAAAATATCACTGTCAGCCGAATTCCCGTTCTTTATGCTTACAACACCCTCTATTAATACACTTTGGAACGTTTTTTTGATGACATACCGCTATTCCCTTCTTCAAGTATCTTCAGTTTAAATTCGAACTCATTGTGACGAATGATTCTTTTCTTACAGCATTTTGAATGTGGGACTTTAATTATAATCACCCTGCACATAAATAAATGAAGAGTAATATTAGAATTGTTTAAAAATTGATTGCTTCAAATTGTGTGTTTCTTGCATCAGAATTGTAAATTAGTTGTTTATTTCGTGTAAATTCCATTTTTTTCCAATTTTGAAAATGGCTTCTTAGCAAAATTTAAGAAAATAGATTTGGCAACTCTCGCTGAGGATTTAAGGTTAAAGATTCTCCCTACAGTTAGAATGTTTGATATTTGTAAAAAAAATTAAAAACTCCACAGAGATTAACGAGGCCTACATTATATAGGCCGAGACATTACAAGACTTTTTCTTTTGAAGTTGTTGATAACTGCAGTGATATTGTTGCAAACTATCAAGAGTGTCAATGGAAACTCCGGCTGGTTGGACATGGTATCGGCTATCTCATACCCAGGGACATGACTTGGAACCCATTGCTTTGTCGCAGATCCTGAAAATCATTATTTTCCTTAATTCACTACCTAAGATTCCTCAACTAGAGTTTTTTAGTTGTGTTCAGTGTGGCAATATTTCTCCAGACTTCTGATTTTAATAAACGATTTCTTTCCGACATAGTTTTCACTGATACAAAGTA
The DNA here is from genome assembly GCA_021605075.1 of Caerostris darwini. NCBI lineage: Eukaryota > Metazoa > Arthropoda > Arachnida > Araneae > Araneidae > Caerostris > Caerostris darwini. The sequence continues at coordinate 101,749 of BPLQ01007706.1, read as the reverse complement.
CTCACACCTGGACAATCGCTTTTTTCATTAAGTACACTGGCAGTTTATTTTCATTCTCCGTTGCTCAAAAGTCATTTCGATGTCACAGAAAAAATAAATAAATATTCTCTTTTTCGGAAATTTCAAAATTTTTATTTGTAACTTTTGTTTGCTGATAAAAATTCTTATTATACCATTTTTTAATAAAAAAATCTTCTTTATATAACTGTCTATCGCATTTCGATAACCAATCAGTTTTATTTAATTCTTTTCAGCAGTGTGTGTTATTCGTGAGAAATATAAACAGCTTAATCAAGAAGAAAGGGAAATAGAAAAAAAATGATGGACTGTAACTCATGAGAAAAAAAAATGATGCGAACTTTACGTGAACTTTTGGTAACTGATATCACCAATTTGAAAGCAAGCATTGCAATTCAAGTTCCAACAGATGAGCTAGAGTATGCTTGAGGGAAATTGCACTAATGGAGCTCTTGACTAAATGCTTTTCGTACGATATAAATTTTGATTCTAATGCATATGCGTATCTTGAGTTAAATTAACATTATTATTAGAGATTTTTGAAGTAACGTTTGCTATGCAAATAGTTTTTAATTACCCAAGCTATATAACTAAATCTTAGCTGTGTTTTTCAAGTTTTTCGGAATTTATGCATTATTCCGTTACTTATGCAAAAAATGTATTCCAGTTCCTGGCTGCAATCCTGATTACGAAATGTACCAATTTTGTGTAATGCGGGAAGGGTTACAGAGAAATGAACAGTGGATCTATAATGGTAAGATCTGATTTTGAACATATTTACCATTTGTAATTGAAATTGCATTTACACCTTTGAAATGTCTTGAATATATTTCCTCTGAATATAAGGCATCTGGTTCGTGATAAAGAAAATAAATTCATTTCATTCGAATCTGTACATAAAGTGATTTTTTTTTAAATTTTTGTTTGGCATAAATTGCTTTCAATTTCCTTGATTTTGTACACATTTTACCATCATATTTTTTGAAAGCGAAACAATACTTTAGAAATAGGACATAGGGAATGATCATTGTAAATAATAAATAAAAATCAAACCTTTTAAGTATCAAAACCTTGATATTTTAACTTTTTAAACAACATGAGCCAACTCATTTTGAAAATACTAAATAGCCAGCAATCAAATCAAAAAGTAAAATCAAACTTTTTATGCTACAACACTTTAAAATCAGTAAGTCTCTAAGTAAAATAATATTCTTTACCAAAAGAAAAAATATCTCTTCAGATTAAAACTGAGATTCACTGAGTAAGAAATTCCTAATGGATCGTTTAACTGATATCAAGAGCAAAAGATTTACCTTCAAAAAAATAAATAACTCTAATTTTATTGATAACAAATATAATCATAAAAATCTGGATGGATTCCATTATATGTAATTTCCAGTGAAAAGAAACTACTGACATAATTGTTTTGTGACAGTATAAATTCTGAACCAATTTATAATCATCATGTTAACGGGAACCCGAACGCCTTGCGGAACATTTACAATTCTAATTAAAGAATTACAAATTTAAGAAAAAATCCATTTTATTCTAGTTCTATTCTTTCAATTAACCCTTGATTATCCAATGTTCTAAGGAATCTGCAAGTCAAATTTTTTAGTATACCCATTGATTATCTCAATAACTGTGCCTTCATCTGTAAGCTATACAACCAAAAATTGTTAGTCGACGAATTTAAAATTTCTTCTACTTACAGATATGTTAAAACAACTTTTAGTTAGTAAAAATACTTACTGTCAACAAAGTTTGTAAAATTAGTAATTTTATAAAATGTTTTTATGTAAAAATCTGAAATTTCGCAAATTTCCGATAGCTTATGACTCCATCACTTGTGGTACCTCCACATGTATCGATACACCAGGACAAGTACTACTAATCTATTTAAAATTATTAACAATACTATAATGCCAAGACTCATACACAAGAATCATATATTATTAATAACAATGAATCGGCTTGAAAATTTTAAATAATTCTTCTAATTATATTTTTTTATTGCTTCACTTGATTTTAAGGATCTTTCTGCTACCCTATAAGATACTTTAGATTCCTTATACTATAGTCATTCTAAGGTCTTCGACTAACGAACAAAATTATGTAGTATCTGTATCTTTAATAAATACACTCATAACAATCAGAGTTTTTATTTTTATATCCAAGAAACTCCACAAGGAACAAAATAAGTAGCTAATCTTTATTTAGGTCTGTTAAAATACTACTGTGTCCAAAAATGTAAGACCAATTTCCAATTTAAAATTCCCGGGGCTTATGGAATTGCAATTTTTTTTTCTTTTTTAGGTTGCAGGCACTGTTCTTGTCATCTGTGGGAAATTTCACGTCAAAATATTCATTAGTGTTTGAGTTACGCTTGGCTTTGTGAGAAGCTAAAACTGATTCCGGCAATTTTTGAAATTTAAATTTTGTTTGCTGAAACGTATAGAATGTTGCAGAAGGCATTTGGTGAGCATTCCTGTATTGGAAAGAAATGTTTACAAGTGGTATAAACAGTTCAAAGAAGGCAGAGAACGTGTTGAAGACGAAGAGCCTCTAGTCGACCATCCACCTCAACCGACGAAGCTCACGTCCAAAAAATTAAAGATTTGGTACTTTGGCATCGATTTACAATTAGAAACCTTGCTGATAATGTTGGAATTTCAAAAGGATCGGTCATTTCCATTTTGGGCCTCAAACGCATCAAATCTCGATTGGTACGAAAAAACTGAATGCTCCAGCTTATAATGCATTGATTTTTCGTGACTTTTTCGCCAAAAATGAAACCCATATTGTTCCACAGCCCATATTGCACGCAGCGTATTCATACCGTACGATTTCTGGCTATTCTCTAAACTCAAAAGACCACTCCGGGGACACTGTTTTGAGACGATTGGAGAGATTCAACTTGAATCGCCACGCGCTTTGAAGGCCATCCCTGCCGATGACTTTTTAAAATGCATTGAGGATCGGAACAAAAGTTGGTATAAGTGCATTGTGTACGGAAGGGATTACTTTGAAGGCGATGGAATGAATTTAGAAGAATAAATAGTCTTTGAAAAAAAACAATTGGTCTTACTTTTTGGGTACTGTAATTAGTAATACAGTCTAATTCACAAATAGGCTTTTATGTTATCAGCCTAATACTTTCTAACCATCTAAAATTCCCATAAATTTCTAGGACATTTATCAAATAGAGATCATTTAAAATAAAGACTGATAGAAATAATGTTCAAGATGAATTTCTGGTATAAATATTCATAAACATAATTTCCTAAACATCAATATTTTTGTCCAAAGTAAAAAATTCCATTTTAAAGCGACTAGTCTTGAATCCGTAAATTCCAATATCAGCATGAAAATATAGAATAACATCATTAATCAAGCGATTTTCATCCATGCTGCTAATTACTTTGTATAATATATTCCCACATTGGCCAAAAAATTACAGCATTTTGAAAAATAGCATAACCGATATCTTCGATTCTAGAGGATGTTACATATATTGCTGTAAATGTGATTAATTTTGTGATTATGCATAAACACAGGCAACATATAACGGTGATTATGTGTAATCGTCTGTGGATTAATCAGATGATTATAGATAATCACCTGTTAATCACATTCACCGTAACCTATACAGTTCGGTGGTTGTGTCATGAAACTCGAATTTTTCTATAAAATTTAAAACACTGCTGAATTGTTATTTTTTCGTTATATTCCTAAGCGCTTTTATTCTGAAGAATTTTTGGTGCCCGACTGGTGGCTCAGTGGCATCGTGCCACGAGTTATTGAAAATTAGGGCTTTATTGTAGACACTGTTTCAAAATACGAGGAGATTCGATGTCGTTTAGGATATTCAGCACCGCGTCTCAGTGTGTCGGATATCCTGTTGGGAGTTTTCAGGGTTTTTCTCCCATACCCCTAGGCATACGCAAATTAATTCCCTCTAAAAGCCCTTTCGGAAGGCACTGTCATCCTTCTGCAGCGACACGGAGCCAAGTCAGACTTCTACCTACGTGTGTGACTTCACAGCAGAGGATGCCCCTTTTCCTGCCACCATGAGTAGATTGCTCATGTTATGTTCGTCCCTCACTGCAAGACACTGATGATTAGACATAGGATTTAGATTTGTTTTTACTTGGCTGCCATTATCTTTGAAGCAAAAATAGTATGGTTTATAATTTTTTAAACTGTGTGTACCTTGATAAAGCTATTGTTCTGTATTTATTTTCCTGGGCCCTTTGTATCTTTTATATACATTTTATATACATATATTTTTGTATACATTGTGTGTATGTATTTTCTTTTTGATGTGATTGTGTGGGTTTGTGTTTAACCAGTTGATACACAAATGGAATAAATTTCTATTTCATCATTCATCACTGCATATTATGAGCACTTCGGATCTTAAATAAATACTTTTTCAATTTTCTTTTTGACATTTTTTTTTATGCGACAAGCAATGAATCACATGAAAAGATATGTATAGGAAATGCTATTATTGCTGTGTAGTATAAACTTCATGTTTCTAAGATGTTCCTTTCATTCTTTTTATGAATGTTTGATGGCAACTATTAAGAAGTAAATAAGTATTTACGCGAATGCATAGAAAATATATGTATACATATATTCCTCAAAAAATTGGAAATCTTACGATGTTTCATATTTGATCAATTAACTGTATGAAATTATGAAAAAGAAGTCATGGAGCTTTTGATCATCACATAAATCTTTAAACATATATAATATAAGTACTTGAGTAGAATATTTATGAGATGATGTTTTTTAAACAATAATTTTGAGTTTTATGTTATAAATTTTAATTTTTTCAAAAATTAATTAATTGTAAAAAAAAGTTTCAAACTGTAAATACAAATTAATTTGAACTGTAAATTTTGAAGCTTTTCTAATTTATATTTGCATATTATTTTTTAACGATTATGATGTTCGTTTCAAAACAATAATTCATGTTGGTTTGAGGTAAAAATAGTACTAATTTTTTTCTTTTAACCCAATTCAATTTTTTATTATTTTCTTATAGAGAATACCATAGTGTCGAAAATATATGCGTAGTGTTTCGGTTTCTTTTTGGGACAGTGATGAAGAATAAAACTCGTTTCATGCAAAGGTAATAAAGCAATAAAAATATAGTTTGTAAAAAATAATTCATGAAAAGCATTTCCTTTCTTCATTACAATAATCTTCGTGGTTTTGTTTTCAAGGAAAAATATTTACTTAAATCGGATTTTTATCAATTGAAAAATTCAACAAACTCTAATTGGTCTTCTGAGTTTATCTGATCATGAATCAAAACGTAAAATTTTTGATACACTACTGTACCCAAAAAGTAAGACCAATTAATATTTTTTTTCAAAAACTATTTATTTATTCATCCAACTTATTTCATCGCCTTCAACGTAATCCTCTCCGGCAACAATGCACTTATGCCAACGTTTTTTCCAATCCTCAATGACCGGGATGTCTTTCAAAGCCGATTCACGTTGAATCTCTTCAATCGACACAAAACGGTGTCCTCGGAGCGGTCTTTTGAGTTTAAGGAATAGCCAGAAGTCGCACGGTGCTAAAGCAGGTGAATACGATGGTTGTGGAACGCTATGGGTTTTATTTTTGATTAAAACGTCACAAAAGAATCAATGCAGTGTGATCTGGAGCGCTATCGGGATGTAAAAACCAAAAGTTGTCTTTCCAAAAATGAGACCTCTCTTTGCGAAAAGCTTCACGCAAACGACGCATAACACTCAAATAATATTCCTTGTTGAGAATTCGGCCTGGCGAAAGAAATTCATAATGCACCACACAACTCTAATCGAAAAAAACAGTCAACATTTTTGAGCGACTTTGGCATGCTCTTTTCGGTCTTGATTCACCTTTGTCACGATATTCGCACGATTGATCGATTGTTTCCGGGTCCTAAGTATAAATCCAAGTCTCATCTCCAGTTATGATACATTTCAACTTGTTGTGATAGACAGAAAGCACTGTTTCACACACTTCAAAGCGATGATGTTTTTCCAAAAAATTCATTGTTTTCGATACCAATCGAGATTTGAAGCGTTTGCGGCCCAAAATGGAATTTGACAGATCCTTTTGAAATTCCGACACCATCAGCAAGGTCTCCAATTGTAAATCGACGGTTTGCAAGCACCCAATCTTTAATTTTTTGGATGTGCGCATCGTCGGTTAAGGTGGATGGTCGACCAGAAGGCCCTTCGTCTTCAACGCGTTCTCTGCCTTCTTTGAACTATTTATACCACTTGTAAATATTTTCTTCCGATATAGGAAAGCTCACCGAATGCCTTGCTACATTCTACATGTTCCCGCAAACAAAATTAAATGCAAGTTCTTTGCACTCAATGAATTCAGACATTTCAAACATTGCCGGAATCGGTCTCACAAAGCCAAGCGTAACTCCCACACTACTGAATATTTTGACGTCAAATTTCACACAAATGTCAAGCACAGTGCCAGAAACCTCACAAAGAAAAAAAAGTAAATTCCATAAACCCCAGGAATTTTTAATTGAAAATTGTTCTTACTTTTTGGGCACAGTCGCATAATATTTAGATAGAATTTATTTCTTCTTTCTTTTTCAGCACCAATACAGAAAGAATCTATCCGCTCCCTGAGTCGCATTATGGGTCCACAGAGGCCTAATGACATGGCATTTGGTGAAAGGCGCTGTTCAATTTAATCCACAGTGATCCCTGCTTTACTTGAAATGTTATCCTGAGTAATTTAGTACTTTCTCCTGCAAAAAGTTATTCTTGTTTCTGCTGAATAGAAGACTTTTGACTCATTTAGAAACATTTTGACATACATGAAATGCCAACAATTCGTTTGTTATTAATACATAAGCTAAGAATGTTAATTATTCGTTTTATCTCCGAAACAGTTGCGGTACCACAGGTTTTGGGTTCGAGTCCCGGCGGTGCCCTGTAGTGGCTCGGAATCCACTTTGAACTGTAGATCCCGGTCTGTTTAGCCTAAAGTGTACATAAGATGACCGTAGAACGACAAACAAACCAAACCAAATCGAAACAGTTGGTTTATCACACTTTTATTGTCAATACTGAAAATTTAGCAATTGTTCATTTTCATACGTAAATCCTGTTTCATTGTAATAATGAATGGGAACCCTCAATATAATGTTGAATTTTATTTTCTAACTATGGTACAAAAGAAAAGTTGATAAAAAAAAAGAAAAATTCAAAATTGTTTACCGGAAAGAATAATGAAAATTTACTGTAAAAACATTCCACTATGTGATTCCAGATGTGAAGAATTATATTGGTTTTCCATTGTGCATCTTGGCATTTCATGCAAAATTTAAGTATTAATTTCTGTATATAGCAGCCGTTAGCAGATTTCTTTGTGTAAAATGTTTGCTTAATATTATGTTTCTCTATAAGTGCTAATAAAGTTTTTCCCTCATTTTGTATAGTTTGTTATTAAAAATTAAATTGGATCTTAAATTTTGACTTCTAAATGTAAGCAAATAAAATTCAATTGCCTATCAAATAACCCATCAGAATATAATATATTTAATATTTAATGGTCATTTGAATTGGAAAACAATACATTGAATATAATTTAGGTAACCTTTCAAGTGAGAATTAATTGACAATAACAAGTCTTCCTTTATCAGTATTGCAATGAAAATATTTTAAAACATTCGCCGAAATCTATCACTAAATATAATATGAAATCTATTATAATTCACGAAATATGACTATTTAATACGTCGATTTCATTGAGTCAACCCATTGTTAAAAGACAAATTAAAAAATTATTTTAACATTTCAGAATGAATAGACTGAGAGAATGAATTTTGAATACTTACAGAAATTAAAACTCCCATTTCAATTCAATTCACTCATAAAATATTACAATATTTAATTTTTCTTTAGAATTCTGTTGAATTAATACTTAATTTTCTTAATTATATTTTTTTTCTAATTAGAATTCTTCTTAATTATATTTCAGACAAAAATTCGATTTACTTAATGATCGAGAGAAAATTTTATATTTTAATAATTACAAACTATATTCAGTACGAAATCTCACTTCCTTAACATTTAAAGCGGTTATTTTTAATAATTTGTACAGAAAATATTGAAATATAAATTTTAAAACTGTAAAATGTATTATCAAATATATGGTTTATATTTAAATGAGGAATATTTAAGTTATTTTTTTTTTATTTTAGAGGTTGCTTATGCTTCGGAGAGGTTTTCATTTCATTAAAAATATCAAGAAATTAAATGTCCAAAAGAAATTTGATTATAAAATAATTAACAGAGATATACTAATTCAATTGGGCCTGATGGTCGAATGTGTAGCGTCGGGACACACGGGTATCGGGTACGAATCCCGGCTGTGCCATGGATGTTTGTAGTGGTTCGGAATCCACTTTAAACCATAGGTCCCGGTCCTAATAGGATCGTAGAGCGTTGTGGGGGTAGTGTTACTCGCATTAGTAGCCTGTATTCAAGCTACACGTTCCTCCTGGGTAATGCTAAATGAGTCACAGCGGTGCAGCCCTTGCTTATGGCATAAAGATGAACTGTCTCTTTATTGCCAGCTGCATTAGAACAACAACATACTAATTCAATAAACTAATGCTTGAACTTAGTGGCCATGAAACTCTCTACGTCTGAATCTAAATATTTAATACTGGTTTTCTGATTGATGCATTGAATGAATTTTGCGAATAATTAAGAAAATGCAGTGATATTATTAAAGTGAGATATTCAATTTTGAAGGAAATAGGAAGTTGAATTTTATTTTACTCAATCATATTATTACTCAATCCTATTTATGGAATCATAAAAAGGGCTGTAACATATATCATTTCTTTTACTATGACAGTATAGAAGAAATTGTCGTAATAGAAAATCCATTTAGTGTAATTTGTTTTCGATATTCATGCTTGGAAATATTGTATTTCATATACTATCGACTGCTTTGCGTTTTGCACAGTAGTGGGATCAAAATAATTTCGGTTCCAATATGAGGTTATTCTCAAAACTCCTTTCAACATCGCACAAAACAATGAAATGCATACTAGTACTTTTAAGGTGACGTATGATTCGGTTTAAGTCTATAATATAATTTATAGGCTAATAATGTCGTTTTCACTCTATAATTTGAAGTAAGTATAAACTAGAGAACTAGTAGTAGAACAACATGGTAAATTATTTAGGACGCTATTTAATTAATTACTCATAATCAATAATAAGAAGATCTAATAAAGTATTTGTTTTAATATTCTTAATATCAGTTAAATCTACATTTGTACTAGTCGGCAGTATAATTTTTAGCATAATTCATGTAAATGTTTTTGCAAAGTCCATGGATATTTAACCTCATTCCAAATTAAAATCTCAGCATATATTAAAATCTCAACAGCAGTAGCATTAAACCATATTATAAAGAAAATTGCCCTTAATTAAGATACATTATTATTTGTTGCAACTTAAAAAGAGAAGAAGAGGTATTTATCAAGTAAGTATTTATTGTGAATGATAAGTAACTATTTGAAGATTAACGATTAGATGAGATTGGATGCGAGGTACAGGTACAGGTACAGATACATACCCATGCAGCATTAACACGATGCCACAGCTCATTAACCTTAGTGACTGACGTATGGGGAAGAGCCAGTCGCTCGCCAACCATGGACCAGACGTTTTCTATTGGCGAGAGATCTGGTGAACGTGCAGGCCAGTGCAACAGGCGAACATTTTCCGTATCAAGGAAGATCCATATAACACCGGCAACATGCTGTCGTGCATTATCCTGTTCTACCCTTTATTCGAGCACTGTGAATAGGGCTCGAATAAAGGGTAAGGGTCGAATTACCTTCATTGAATCAACTATAGCTATAAACAGCGTCATTATTAGCCACGATGAAGAAGGTACAATTTCTCAATTCTAACTGTCAAAGAGGGAAAATAATCCACCTCTCTGCCACCTACCGTATGTTTCATAACATCAATAATACCAGTGCATCAGAATTGCAGAGAAAAAGCTTCCAGTTTTAGAAATATAATTTGGAATAATTCTGAAACAGATTGCTAATTAAGTGTCAATCGTAAACAGTACAACCCAGTGTAATCTGAAAAAAAAGTTTAATGAATGAAATATATTTAATTGCTAAGTTAACATATTATTAAAAATATTTGTATGATGTTAACGATAATTCATTAAAAGTCAAATTCTATAATAATAGAAATACGATTTTTTCTTACAGTAGAAGGTATTTTTGCAAAAATATATTTTCTGCCTTTATGTAAAACTAAACGGTAATGAGTAGTTTTAGCCTGCATCAATTATTGACATACGATTTGTTCGTAATTCAGATGCCCTTCTTGTTTGTAAACTTTGCACTTACAAAAATATTGTTATGCTAATTTCTAACAAAAAAGTTTAGTTTTTAATTATATATAGTATATTTTATTTTCGTAATGCAGCTGGCAAACACTTAGACAGTTGTCTTGGATGCCTTGTTATTCACCTGGCACTACCGAGGAGGCGTATGTAACCTGAAGATAAGCTACGGACACAGAGTAACAACGCCTCCGCAACCCTCTACGATCCTATTAGACCGTGAAAGGATTCCAAACCACTACAAACATCCATGGCACTGCGGGACTCGAACACGAAACCGGCAGTACCGCGCGTCAGAGCACTAGCCACTCGGCCACCAGGCACCAATTCCCTATGTATAATTCCCGTGTCACGATGTTTGTTCGCGATGAACTCCGAAACTAACCATCCGGTTTTAACTTTTTTTTTAATGTGTGTTTTGTTCCAACTTGAGAGATAGGATAGTTTTTATTCAGATTTTTTTCGTATTTAATTGCAAAATCGGTTAAAATCAACCATTGAGGAAGTCGCCAATCTTGCAACCCTGAATATTCGCCAATTTTCCGCCAACTTCTTTAGGGTTGCAATACTGCAGCTAGAAGAATTCGTAGCTTCATTTTCCGAACAATATAATGACTATTTTAATGCTATTTCGATAATTAATTGCATAATTCGTATTTGCACTAATTTCATCGTTGGAGTAACAAGTTTGTTTCCACCAGAGACGAAAGACATACCACAATAAAAGGTAAGTTACATGGCGCCGTGTCTCGATGCCTGTACTACATAACCGTAAAATTCTTATTGTTTTATGTACTACTTTAAATTTTGTGAAAATTATATTGTATGAAATTTATATTATTTCTATGAAAAATAAATCAAATGTATGTAAGTATTACCTGATTTGATTATCAATATTTTTTTTATTTTCTAAGTTTGAATTTGAATTGGAATAAAATATATTGAATGAAAAGTTGTTAATCAAAACATTGAACTTTTCTATGCTTAAAGTTTGTCAACATGTGTTGTATTTGATTAAGAATTATAAAATGAAATGTGATCTACAAGATAATATAATATAGACAATATAATTTTAAAGAAAGATGATGAATTTTAAGGATTTTTTGAAAAGTGTGAAAATGAAGTACACTGTGCAATTATTTGATATAATGATAACATTAAAATTTTATAAAAGGTATTATAATAGTTGCAAGTTGAAAATCAAGGACATTTTTTTTTAAAAACTTTTGTTACTTGAAAAACAAAGAATTTGAGTTATAAATTTGAGTGATTTGAATATTGTCGAAGAAAAATTGATAAATGGTACTTTTAAGTTGGAAGTTATTTAAAGAAAACAAAACAAATAAATAAGTGTTTATATTAATAAAGGAGAAATTAAAGCTCAATAACATTTTTATGTATGTACATTTGTTTTTATTTACATTTAAAAGTTGGTTTTAATTATTTCTTATTTGAATTTTTATGCATTTTTTATTCATTCAAAACACCATAATACTAATATTTCTGTTCTAAATGCTTTGAAACTTCATGTAAAAGTTTTCTCTAAATGTATGAAAGGAATAGAACATGGAAATTAACCTAAATTCATAAATTATTTTTATTTCAGTTTTTAAACTAAGAATTTTTGTAAATTTGTAAGAAAAAGTTTGTGTCGACAAACTTTAAGCATACAAAAATGTATAAATAATTAAGATATAAATTTGAAAACAGTATATTACCTACATAAGGATATTCCCAGCATAAAAATACTTGCAAAGGAAAAAACTATTCATATTTTATTTATTTTTGAATTATCAAGTTTTGCAACAATATCACATTTTTGCAATGTTTATCCATATTTTAAAGAATAAATTGTATAAAAAATAGTTAAAGTTGATATTTTTATGTGAAATTCAAAGGTTTTGAATATATTTAATCAAAACACTTGCAAAAAGGCTAAATATTTTAAATCCAGGTCTTTTCATATTAAAAAGCCTTTGCAAATAGGAGGAAGTTGTAAAAAAAAAAAAAAGTCGAGCAAATTTTAACTTTTTCAAAACAAAGCTCAGAAAATATTTAGAGCTTTAAGGAGAAATAAAACTATATTTTTTAATAAATAAGACTATGAACTTGATAATTCAATGGCATTTTAATATATTTACAACATTTTTAAAAGTAATATCTCTAATTAAAAGTTGTTTTTAGCTTTTTCTCAGAATGAATTTTTATGCTTTTTGTTTTCATGTGAAACACCATAACACAAGTAATTTTAATCCAAATGTTACAAAACTTAGTAGTTATGTTTTTCATAAATGTTTACAGGTAATAGAGCTCTGAAATGATTATAGCTACATAAGTATTTTTTATTTTAATTGTTAAGCTTGGAATTACATGCAAATTTTGAAAGAATTTTGTGTCGACAGCATTTAAACTCGCACAAAATAATAAATAATAAAGATATAAATTTACCAGAGGTCCATTCCCTGTAATATGTTAGTAAAAACAAATACAAACTTAGAAATTTAAAAAATATTGATTTGATTTTGAGTTATCGTGTTTTGTAACAGTATTAATTTTTGGCCATTTTTACCCTTATTTTAGCTTATAAAAATTTAAAAAATAATAATAATAATAATAATAATAATGAAATTTTTTTATGTGAAATCATTAGTTTTTAGATACATTCAATCCAAAAATGTGTACAAAGATAAAAAATTTCAAAAAAAATTCATTCGAAGGTGTTCGTGTACCTTAAACAATCGTTTACATTTTATTGTGAATTTTTTTTTAAGTCATTTATTATTATAGCCCGATTTTATTTTAATTGTATTGTATTTTTTCAATTATCATTTTCAGTAAAATGCCACCAAAAAAATCTAACCTCAACAATGCCCGTAGGCGTGAGGCACGACGTAGACGTGCTGAGAGGGCCCTCATGTCAACAAATCAAATCACGACAGCAAACGATAACAAGACCAATTATAGTATCTAATATTTGAACGAAATACAAGAAAGCCCCAGCAACGCGTGGCCGGGTCTTCTAGTTACATATAATGTAAAGCAATATAAATTAAAATTGCAGGAAATAAATTTAATTATAAGATTTGGGAAAACAAATGCTAGTAGGAGATTTATTTTTGCTTAAATTTTATATCTAATTTGTATAAAGATTAAATTAGATTTTTAATAAAATTTAATCGCTTAAAATAATATCACAAAAATACATTAAATTATTTAATTTTTTTGTTATGTCTTAAGTGAATCGTGTAAATTCATTTTTTAAAAATCGTTAATTAATCGTTATTCATTTACTATAAAAAAACTTAAATAACAGAAACACAATAATTAAATTATTTTTAAAATTGTGATAGTAGTTTAGAAGTAAGATGAAAAACAATACAATTATGTCTGTTTAACATTATTATACTATTTGTTAAGGAGTTATATAGCTACATTTTTAAAGAAATTGCAAAAAATTATAAAGAAATCTAATGATTTAAAAATATATATTAACATATTAATATATATAAACCATATTAATAATGTAATAACAGGTCGTGAAATTAAAAAAATAAGTAATTCGAATGGTTTGTGTATTCAATAATAATAAAACTTCTTAATAAAGTAAAAACTACAGAACATTGAGGAAGTGTCGCAATGAACGAGATTATGTTTATGTTTTGCGATGTAGTAAAGGGCGAGAATCTTAATTCTGAAATCTACGCAGATAATGCGGATAATCGATTGGCAGATAATGCGGCTTCTCACTATCTAAGCTGTTCGGCTCCCTCGCTTTTTCATCAAACGTTTGTTCACCTATTGATATCTTGACACAATTGTCATCGATTTGACGCTGCTGAGTGTTCTATCAGTAAGAAAGCAAAAAGTATTTTCTTAATTGTGTTCACATAAGAAAAGCTCATCGATAGTTCTTCCCTTTTCTATACGTCATAATTGAATCTCTATCTGTATTTTTCCTTATCGTATAGAAGTTACACAAGTAAAAATTTCATTGTGTGGTTCTGAGATTGGATGCATTTATGGGGGTTTTATTTTTTATTTATTTATTTATTTTTTTTTTTGTACTATCGTTTAAAAAACTCTTTTGCAGTATTTTCTTAAAATGTACAGAATTTATGATTTTTAAAATACTGAGAAGTTATTCTTACTGCATTTGTTTAATGTATTTATAAATTGTAATTTTTTTATTGAGGATATGGAGCATTCTATAAGAATTAACTTTCTCTACTTGAAATCTTAAAATTTTGTAAATTATAAATAAAGAGGGTTTGATTAAAAATGCCAAATAAAGCTCACTATAGGCTAATAAAATCATAGTAAATAATATTTAAGGGAAAAGGTTTAAATGTTTTTAGTTTTGTGATACATATGTATTTATAAATTGCAATTTAAAAGAAAAAATTTCAAAAAGTTGTGCAATTCAAATATCATCTACATAAAAAAAATGCTCAATTATTTATGGAATATGCTGCAAGGTATGTTTCATGATAAAAGTTTTGGAATGATATATAAAAATTTTTTTTTAAACAATTAAAGGAAGAATAACACATAAGTAACTCATATTATTAAATTAAATTTTTCAAATATGAAGTATTAATTAGAAAATGGGCGATAAGTTAATAAAATATAAATAAAGTTTGACAATTAATTAATAGAAAAAATGTCAAATGAATTTACAAATTTATTTTAAATAAGAATAAAAATAAGAAAACAAATAATTTAATTAAAAAAAGCACAGTTTTTCTTAAAGAAGTGTTATAAGTATGGGCTTTTACTCAGGTATTTTTGGTTGCTTTAATTAAAAAAACTTTTAACTGTTTTTTTTTTTTTTTTTAATTTTTTTTTTTTATATTTTAAAACGTTTTCTGCATAGGTTTAACATTTAAAAGATTTAACGTTTTTACCATTCGCTTTTTTAATATTATATATGCATCCCGATATTATATATACATCCCGATCTTTTGGATACCTGCTTAACGCTTCTTTAGGCTAGAAGAGTAAGAGTTGTTCATAAGAAATTTTTTAGCTTAAGCGAATGATTTACAGAGGTAAAAGGTGCTCTTTTAAGAAAGTGAATGAGTTAAACTTGCGTAAAACAGTTAAAATTTTTATTCCCCCTCTCCCACCACAGTTTCATCATTTTAATACAATGTTATCCTGCTCTTTGTTTTAGGCGACGTAAGTAGCCATTTTATCTTCTCGGAGAAAGGAAAATGTATTTAAAAAACGGAGAAAGAAAAAATGAAATCCTTCTTGTGATACACGCATAATAGCTGGAAGTAAACCAACCTTCGAGGCTGTAAGTGTTGGCAGTAGGAACAGGGAGCCCTTTGTAAAGCTTTCTCAACTTCATTCAATGCCCCAAACTTAATAAGTTGCTGCGATTTCCATTAAACATCCACTCGTAATGTGCATTCACTTACTTTAAAATAAACCAATAAAAATGTATTACGATCTAGTGTAATATATCTTGTGATTTCCCATTCCAAAACACATGGTAAAATACAAAAGCGACATCCCATTTCCAGGCCTTCCTAATCGTTTAGGATTCGGATGAATTCCATTAAGAGCTTTGTTCAAATTTTTTTGTCTGGAAGAGAGAGAACAAAAGTTCTTATATGATTTAAGATATTGGAACGATTCACTTATTATCAAATTGCATTCGAGTCTCCAAATCTCCGAAGACTCGTTCTTATTATTCACATTTAACAATTAATGGATTGCAACATCCCTTCAGTAGCATTTTCCCTCATGCTTTTACTCGTTGAATTTATAAAATTGAAAACGAAACGAAACAAGAGAGAAGAGAAGCAAGAGTGAAGAGGAGTAGCACGAAATCTCCTCTCTAAGAATAATAATAAAATTTATGTACCCTGAAAGACTTTTCAAAGTTACTTTCTTTCCTTCTGTTGAATAAGCTCATTAGAAGATTAAAATATCCCCACACAAGTTTCTTGTTAGCGATTTAAAATTTTTATAGACGGAAATAATTTTAAAATATCGAACAATTCTTTGCCATTATTCATTAGAGCATTAATATTAGCATCATTGACTAAAACTAGTTAAGAAAATTAAATTACTATTTGATTAGTCATCATTTAAGTCATTTGTTGCTGAATATGAATGAAATATTATCAGATTATGCAGTATGCAAGAATTTTTACAAATGAAATGTTACACAAAAATATTAATTAAAAAAAAGACTCCTTAAAAATAAAAAAGAAATTATATAAAAATATTAACTAGGAAAAAAAAGTATAATCGAAATTAAAAAATTCTTTTTGTCAATTTTAGGAGATATTAATTTGGTCTGGTAATCTCAGCGAAAATAAATTATTATTCGATGAAGATAATAGGTTTAGCATATCTTATCGCATTAATTTTGATATTCATTTTTAAAACGGCAATATCTAATCTATCAATAATATCAATAATTCCAAATTGACATTCATTTTATTACTAAAAATATATCTATAAAAATCCAAGAATAAAAAAAGCAAGTCTAAATTAATCATGTTCTTTGTTACTG
>BPLQ01007706.1:34440-75087 GCA_021605075.1 Caerostris darwini | reverse complement strand
TTTTCTCCTAGCGCGCATGCTCATAGGAAATTATGTTTATTATGAGCATGCGCGCTAGGGAGAAAAAGCTAACGGACGTCCTATGGTAACTAACGTACGGTATGCAAAAACTCTCTATTATTTCAGTAATTAAATTTAATTAATTAATTTTAGTTTTTTTTAGATTTAAGTTTCATATATCTACCCATAGATGGCGCCAGATAAACTTTAAAAAATGAATGAAAATTATTTATACAGGACTTTCTGCAATATAGTGAAAAAAAAGTAGGTAGTAAGTAAAAAGTAGCAATTGACTTTAAAAATTTTTTTTTTATATTACTTGTTGAATAGATGGATGCACACATAATGTATTTTTTTAATACATTGGTTTTTCACTCCTTTGGCCATTATATATTTTGTAAAAGTGGGATAAATCTCAAGGGCCACAAAAATATTCAAGGTGGGCCGTGGGTTGGCCACCCCTGGCATATCGTCTGTATGAAGTCAATATGCTTCAATTTGCAGTTTCAATTGCAGCGCCTTTTCATTTATTTGTTGATTATTTAAATACGAAAGAGAAAGTGGTGGTGGACTATCGCAAGAGGAATGGAGTATTAAAAAATTTAAATATAAACAACACGACAGCGAGTGTGAAGAGTGAGCTAAACGAAATTTTGTAGTAAAAGAGTGAAATAATTTTTGATATAAAGAGAATGCTTTGTTTCCAGCCTCTGTTGAGAATACGTAAATCACTCGGACCGTCGGAGTATGAAATCAAAATCCTTTTTATGTAAAAATTTGGCAAAAAAAAAACAGAGAAAATTATACTCTTTTATCATGACTTTTTGGTATAAACCACGGAATAGTAATAAAATAGAAAACGCATAGAAGCTGACAAATTGAAATCAATATGATAGTCACGTGACCTGTTTATACTTTATCACTGGGGTGACCAACCCGAGGCCCCCGGGCGCATGCGGCCCGCCTTGAAATTTTTTTGCGGCCCCTGAGATTCGTCACACTTTTACAAAATATATTTATTTTATAATGGCCAAAGTAATGAAAACTCATGCATTAAAAAAATACATTATGTGTGCATCCATATGATACAATTTGAGAGACCTGGCTCAAAAAATTGTTATCGGTTTTGGTTCAACTTACACCTGCGAATCGAAATTGTGATTGAAATGAAATTGACCAAACATAAAACACGCTCAAACATATGGACGCTAACCTACAACACCAATTAATTCAATACCATAATTCATATCTATTTGTAAAAACTAAGTGAAAAAATGGAGAAGCAAATATCGCACTAGTAAAATAAATATTTTTTAATGATTTCATTTCTTAAAATTTCATTTATATTTATATATTTTTTGGTGGTTTCATTTTTAGTGTTATGTATTTCTTTACAAAGTGTGTGTATCATCATTATTATTACATTATCTATGTTTATATGTAAGAATAATAGTAAACAAATAATAACTAATAGTACGAAATAATAACTCATTAAGTTCCAATTTTTCACTCCAAAAAATGTCTATACTGTGTTAAATCTAATAGGAGGATATATAATTTTATTTGCGGCAGGCAGAGTTAGTGGTGGCTTGGTCCCCAAGATCATTTGGGTTGGACACCCCTGCATCAGCAATTTAATTTTGGGTTATTACTCCATCGATTCGAATGGAACTCTTTGCTTTGTTAACTTGCTTTTCACTGCAAAAGAAATGGTTAAATTTGGAACTGGGTATGCTTTTGTTGAAAATATTTGTAAAATGAGGCTCTTTATACTTTCCACAAATACATAGTTTTTCACAGATACAGATAATTTGTTTGTTATATTGAATAAATACGGAATGTTTTATAAGCAGTTTTATAGAGTGCATGTGTTTCATATCTGATTTTCATTGTAGCCTGTTTCCCAATGTAAAATGTTAGACTGATAACGTGATGATTTGATGAATATCTGAAATACCCATATATTAATCAGAAGTCCTTTTAATCTATTTCGAATTTGTTTTTGGCATGTATTTCAAGATTTTGTAGTTTAATACAAGCGATGATACCTTGGCGATATTTTGGCGACTATTACGCCCTGATTTTTAAAACAAATTATTCATCTTGTTTTTCAATTCTAAAATAAATAAAAAATGGTATCTGAATACTTGTCGTATTCAGTATTTTTTTCATCTAAAACGGATTCCGGCGATTTTTGAAATGTCTGAATTCCTTTAGCAAAGAACTTGCATTCAATTTGGTCTGCAGAAACGTATAGAATGTCGCAGAAGACATTCGGTGAGCATTCCTATAGCGGAAAGAAATGTTTACAAGTGGTATAAACAGTTCGAAGAAGGCAGAGAGCGCGTTGAAGACGAAGAGCACTCTGGTGGACCATCCACCTCAACCGACGAAGCTCACGTCCAAAAAATTAAAGATTTGGTGCTTGCAAACCGTCGTTTTACAATTAGAAACCTTGCTGATGATGTTGGAATTTCAAAAGGATCGGTCAATTCCATTTTGGGTCTCAAACGCGTCAAATCTCGATCTGTGCCATAAACACTGAAAGCGCCAGCTCACAGTGCATTCATTCACCGAGACTCTTTCGCCAAAATGAAACCCATAAACCCACAAACACCATATTCACACCGTGCGACTTCTTGCTATTCCCTAAACTCAAAAAACCACTCCGGGGACACCATTTTGAGTCGAGTGAAGAAATTCAACGTGAATCGCCGCGCGCTTTGAAAGCCATCCCTGCCGATGACTTTTTAGCATGCATTGAGGAATGGAGAAAAAGTTGGCATAAAAGTTGGTTGTTAAGTGCATTGTGTCCGGAGGGGGGTCCTTTGAAGGCGATGAAATAAATTTACAAGAACAAATAAAGAGTTTTTGAAAAAACATTGGTCTTACACTTTGGGCACAATAGTATATAATACGAAAAGAATAGGATATATTGGTTTGATTCCGTTCCTTCTGAATAGTGGAGCAGAAATCTCTATTTTACACCACTATGCGCCATGAACTTCATGGAAGGGGAGGGAGAGTGCGTCAATTCAATAAAAGTGGTGCAAACCTTTAAAAAGGTTCCCCTCTAATGATTAGGGATCAGGCAAGTATTGAGGCTAATGGTCTGAAAGGAGTGAATCCATCACCGCGATCTCTCATGAGAACCTTATTTCAGTCAAAAAGCACGAGTCTGTCAGGCGGCAGAGATAATTCCCGGATTACAGAAGAGTTGTCACTGCCAGTTTCTGATTCAGTTTATCTGGTGATTTTCACATCGGTGAGTGGATAAAGAGTTTTTTTTCATGAATGTAATATTGTTGTATTAACTATATTTCAACCTCAAATATTCAGTCTTTTATCAACCAAAATTTTCTTTTACTGTGTTGAACAGCGCACCATCCAATTGAAAAAAGCAGATCAGAAAGCATCCAAGAAAAAGTATTACGAATTCACATAACATATTCATATATTAAAAATTATTTGGCTTTTCAATTTGAAACAATAAAATTATTATGAAGTCATTAAAGTCTTACTCAATATAAAAACGTATTTTTTAAGCTTATTTAAATATGATACATTTTGTGTTACAATGAAATATTTAATTTTTTCTTCTTATAATTTATTTTCAGGCATTTTAAGTTATTCATATATTTCTAATTTTTATTATATAAGCTGCCTGAATTTTAAATGGTGACTCTTTCTTTTGTTCATTCATTTATTTCAATGAAGATTATCTACTTCATATCAAAGAAAACCAACAAAATGCATTGAACTACTGAACATGCATGTTGCTAATAATTGCATTAATATACTGCAACAATTCAATTTCGTTAATAAAATTGAAATTTAAAGTTGTTTTTTTTAAACAACTTCTTTTCCTCTATAATGCAGTCAAAGATTCATGCCCCTGTCACCAACATTTTAATAAATTTACCATCAATCAGATAATTACAAATAAGTGAGATGTGCTTTATGACGAATTAAGATTTTGCCAACACTAGGTACACATTTTTAATCATGTAAAATATAAGTGCTGGTATTGAGACCGTTTCAATCATCTACCTGAAAGCTTTTTTTCCAATTCCTTCTATTAGCTCACACTATCCCTATATATATATCTTGATCAAATTTTAAATCGTTATTAAAGTACTTTTTATTCATCCACTCAAGTTCAAATAAATTTTTTTAACTTGTATCGGATGACACTTGATGTTAATACAGTTTCTTCAAATAATAATTAATCAATTAATTTTAGTTCTTTTTTAGATTTAAATTGTATATTTCTACCAATAGATGGTGACAGATAAACTTAAAAAAATGAATGAAAATTATTTATAAAGGACTTTTTGCAATATACTGAAAAAAAATAGGAATTGACTTAAAATATTTTTTTTTATATTACTTGTTAAGGTTATCAAAAGAAAGGAAATATGGAGATTAGAAATTGCTTAAGTCACCTGTGCTTATTTCAAATAAGGATAACCTTAATAATGTATACCTTGTTTTTTTCTTTTTACATTTACAAATACGTCAATGCATGCTTATAGCTAGAATTTGTAATTTCTTCGCATCTTGAGTAGTTTGTATTGATTCGTGTGCACCTGACTAAGTCGGAATAATTATGGGAGAGGGGAAGCCATAATCTCGAGAGGGGCTGGATTTGCTGGTGCCACAGAAGCATCCCTCTCCAATAGCATCTAAGCTGGTGGAGGAATTCACCATCCTTGCTTAATTGAATGATTTCCCGGTTTGCGGATTTATTGTGCCCATTCCCGGCATAGACACACAATAATAAACACGATTAAAATACATAATTCGACACTCAAAAATAACACAAATCATTATGTTCGATATCAGGCGTGTGCCTTGAATAACATTGTATCTACCATTTTAGTGGAGAATACTCAAACGTCAAAGTGCTTGACATTTGAAAATAATATTGTAATGTAAACAATCATTTTTCATAATAATAATAATAATACTTTTTTGGTAATAATTATGCATGTTAAACACTGCTCAATGAAATTTTTGAATCTTGGGGCATGAAACGAAAAAAGTAAAGTAATTTTGTTAGATATAGGCATTTTTTTAAATATAGGCATCATGTTATGACAAGATAGAATTCTTGTTATGAAAGTTAGTATTCATGACAATAAAATGTATAATTAAACATTCCCTGAATTCATTTTTGAAAAAGTTGGCAAAGATGTTAGTAAAGCATTGAGAAAAAATCATTCTAATAATAAATATTAAATTAGTTTGTAACAAAGAACGCTGGTTCAATTCATTATAAAAACAGAAGAAACAGTGAGTATTTATAAAGAATACATGCAATATATAATGAATTAAAAAAAACGAATAATAATATACAACAAGAATAGAATACATAATAAAATAAAGAATTTTGGGTAAAAATAAAATAAAGGTAAGTTCTTAATAAATATTTTATAATTTTTACGATTTTGCAAAGTAAATAATTTGATTTTATTAATTTAAAATTATTTAAGACCAAAGTTGGATTGAGCAAATACTTTATTTTGCCAAGCTGATCCTTTTGCCCCTAAAATGCAAACACAAAAATCTTCAAAATTTTGTTAGGAATTCTAGGGAAAAAAAACATTAAAGCTTTTTCCTTTACACAGTGGCTAAACCAAGCAAAAATAACAGCCCAAGAATTACTTTGAAAAATCTGAAAGAAATAAAAGGAAGATTCTGTTCGATAATAATTTAAGGAAATATTTTTCCTTTCTTTCGTTTAACAAAAATAGGAATTTAAATGGTTGTTATGAGATCATATGTAGTAAAATCCACATTGTTTTCATCATTTAAATTTTCCCTAGAACAAAGTGCGTTGCTGGGGCTTCATTAAATTAATTGTTGGATAGAAATTCTACGAAAGTTAAAAAAAAATACCGTTTAAAAATATTTAATAATATTATCGTTTTGAAATATTAGAGAGTTTTGCATAACGTTTTTTTTATCGTCCGATATTTTTTTTTCCCTAGCGCGCATGCTCATAGAAAACATCGTACTATTGCGGATGCATATTTGTAATATTGCATGCGATTTGAAAGCATTTCTGATAAACAAACATATCCGCAAACTGATGAATGTATAAGGAGTTACTAATTGTGAAATACGGGAAGCAGAAATTAAACGCTATAAACTTCATTTAAATAAATTAAAATATTTTTTAGAATAGTCTAGGATCTTGCACAAAGAAAAAATGTGAAATGTGCAAACAGTTAATCTTAAATAGATATATATATTTTTTAATAATCAGCTGAGTTATCAACTATGATGAGCAACGAAGACACATATACGATCTTCTACGAATCATGAAAAATTTCCAGTTTATTTTTTATATTAAATAGATATAGTTTAATTTCATAACATAACTATACTTAATGATAATTAATTCTAAAATTCTCATGATAATCTGTTTAAATTTAATAAATTTTCATTCATATATATAAATATATTTTGTAGTTAGTAATCAAACATCATTATAGGCAAAACTTATTATGTTATATGAATGAAAATCGATTAAGCTTTAATAGATTATCATGGGAATTTTAGAATTATGCATGGGAATTTTAGCAATAAATATAATGTTAAGATACTATGTTATATGAAACTACATTATAGAATATTTTTAATATAAAAAATGAACTGGAAACTTACTTTCGCGATTCGTAGAATATCGTATATGTGTCTTTGCTGCTCTTCCTCGTTGATGATTCCGCTGATAAATAAAAATGTTTTTTTTTAATTACATCTAAACAAATTTCTTCTAGTACAAGATCCTAGACTAATCTAAAAATAATTTAATTTATTTTAATGAAGTTTATAGTGTTTTATTTCTGTTAACCCTGTTTTCTAATAAGACTAATTCCTTATCGTTTCAACAGTTTTATTCGAATTATATTATGAATAGTTTTTCATTTTTTCATTGTATATTGATCTATAAACATTAAGATTAATTTGCAGAAAAAAATATCCTCTCAATCCCCCCACTGAATAATATTCCAAATTAAAGATCATTTGGATTATTCGTGTATATTAAATTTTAAGATGTATAAAATATTTTTTTTCAATTTGCAGGAGTGTGAGAATTCACCCACTCCCCCATTTTTAATAATAAAGATAATGACAACTAGAAAATATTTTTTCACAATTTGATTGTTTTATAAATTATATTCCCTTAATAGGCCTTAGAAAATAAATAAATATATATATATATATATCAATTTCAGAATAAAGCATTAAATGATATAATCACTGTTTACATATTCATATTCATTTTCATGACATAGATGGTAGATTGAGTCAAATAATAAGCTAATGTACCACCAAAACAATCATTTGCCAAAAAAATTATTTATTTACTAGCAACTAGATTGTTTTGTATTGACATGTCTTTAGTGAACAATTTCATTACTAATTAAAAAGATGTATTTTATAGATTTATTTATGTACAACTTTTTAAAATTTTGATTAAATTCTTATTATTTACATATAATTTTCATGTATTAAAACATATTAGATTATATGGAGCAATATTTTTTTAATGAACATTCTTCTAATGTATAACCTCTATGAAAGAGATTTAAAATACCTGAATTAATTTTAAAGATTCATGACATACTTTAAAAAACAGATTAGTAAAATTTTTGAAAACCTTTCATGTTAATGATGAAAATGTTAAAATTGATTCCTACAATATGCATTTCTTTAAATAGAGAATAATGTTCTAACAAAACAAATAAATCTATTAAGAAGATATATAGTAAATTTATTTATACTTGTATTTTATTAAAAGGGTGTATAATAATTTCACATGGAGCATGCAAGTAAAAAAAGAAAATTGTAATGATTCATTTATATATTACTACTTAACTTTTAATTTGCAGATAGCAGAAAGATTTTTTAAAAAAATAAAAATTATTTACTTTTATACTATTACAAAAAATTCTCATAAAAAGAGAAAAATTATAAAAAATGGAACAGAAAGTTGTAATTCAAAAAAAAAAAAAAAAAAAAAGAAAAAAAAATATAAAAATAAACCAAATCTTTAAAAAAGTAACTAATATTAAGGATGTAAAAATGAATAAAAGCATATTTCTTATGCTGTTTTCTTAAATAAAGAATAATTTTCAAAATAAAAAAGCAAATTTATTAAGCACTTACTTAATTACTATTACATTTAGTTTTTATACTATATTTTCAATTTACTATATAATTCAAAATATAAAAAACTCTAGTTAGAAAAATAAATCCATACTAATATAATCAAGTTAAAACAGGAGGGCACAAAGTTGATATATTTTATATATAGTTTATTTTATTTTTTAAAAATATTATGCTATTAAAAATGCTAATTCCTTCCTAGTAACAAATATAATTTACAAATTATTTCTTAAATAATCATATGAAATACAAAATAGGAATAAAAAATTAAAATACCAACAGAAGCAGGTTAATAAATGGAAAATATTTCTATAGTACTTTTAATTAGCATAAAAATAAAAGAGTTATCAAAATAAAAAAAAATAGTTTAATGTTAGAATTTTAATAATTAAAGCAAATTATTTATAGCAAGTAGTTTTATAATATACTTTTAAGTAAAAAATTATTATTTTTGTTTGTTTTAAAAGTACTATATATAATTCCCATGTCACGATGTTTGTTCGCGATGAACTCCGAAACTAACCATCCGATTTTAACTTTTTTTTTTAAAAATTTGTGTTTTGTTCCAACTTGAGAGATAGCATAGTTTTTATTCAGATTTTTTTTGTATTTAATTGCGAAATTGGTTAAAATCTACCATTGAGGAAGTCGCCAATCTTGCAACCCTGAATTTTCGCCAATTTTCCGCCAATTTCTTTCGGGTTGCAATACTGTAATTAAAGGAATTCGTAGCGAAATTTATATTATTTTTATGAGAAATAAATCAAATGTATGTAAGTATTACCTGATTTGATTATCAATATTTTTTTTATTTTCTAAGCTTGAATTTGAATTGGAATAAAATATATTGAATGAAAAGTTGTGAATCAAAACATTGAACATTTCTATGCATAAAGTTTGTCAACATTTTTAAAGGATATATGTTGTGAACTGTTATTTCAAACACTGTGTGAATATAATTTTATAATTTTAAAGAATATTGTTTGTCACAATATAATTTTAAAGAAAGATGATGAATTTTAAGGATTTTTTGAAAAGTGTGAAAATGAAGTAAACTCTGCAATTATTTAATATAATGATAACATTAAAATTTTATAAAATTTATTATAATAGTTGTAAGTTAAAAATCAATGACATTTTATTTTAAAAACTTTTGTTATTTGAAAAACAAAGAATTTGAGTTATAAAGTTGAGTGATTTGAATATTATCGAAGAAAAATTGATAAATAGTACTTTTAAGTTGGAAGTTATTTAAAGAAAACAAAACAAATAAATAAGTGTTTATATTAATAAAGGAGAATTTAAAGCTCAATAACATTTTTATGTATGTACATTTGTTTTTATCTAAATTTAAAAGTTGGTTTTAATTATTTCTCATTTGAATTTTTATGCATTTTGTGCATGCATTCATTAAAAACATCATAATGCCAATATTTCGGTTCTAAATGCTTTGAAACTTCATGTAAAAGTTTTCTTTAAATGTATGAAAGGAATAGAAGTATGCAGTTTTATGGAAATCTATATAGTAATTAACTTTTCCATTTGTTTTGTGATTTCTTTCATCATAAAATAATAAAACCTTTTTTTGTGAAGAAGAAAAAACACATTTTCTAAGTTTGAATTTGAATTTGAATAAAATATATTGAATGAAAAGTTGTGAATCAAACTGTTTGTGAATCAAAACATTGAACTTTTCTATGCTTAAAGTTTGTCAACATTTTTAAAGGATATATGTTGTGAACTGTTATTTCAAACACTCTGTGTTGTATTTGATTAAGAATTCTAAAATGATATGTATAGCTTATTTATTTTTAGCTTATAAAAATTTTTTAAAAATAATAGTGAAATTTTTTTATGTGAAATCATTAGTTTTTATATACATTCAATCCAAAAATGTGTACAAGATAAAAAATATCTAATAGTATCTAATAATTGAACGAAATACAAGAAAGCCACAGCGACGCGTGGCGGGGTCTTCTAGCTTATAATATATATTCTTAAAACTGGACATATGAAAAATAAATTAACATTAAAATTAGCCATGTTCATTCATAGCACATTTGTTTCTAATCATCAAAACAAATTATGTTCACCAATTTTTCAATAAAATTTTAAATTGCTTCAATGAGCAAATGCTTTATAAGAAATTTAGAAAGAATGAATTTTTAATTCCCTTTTCTTAATGATGTACTTTAAGATAGTTTAGATTTTGCACAATTATCCTGTAAAAGCTTACTACCAATGAAACCACTAAACATCTGTATATAATAGTCTTGTTTCATAAAAACAGAAAAGCAATTTTATTTTAATACTACACTTTAATTAAAAAATTATATTTAAAAACAATTACAATTGCAATACTTTTAATATTTAAAGCAAACATATAACATTACTAAAAATATATATGAATCTAAAATCATGCAGCATTTTAGCAAGCATAAATTAGAGGTACAGGTTATCAATTTTAAATAGCCTTTTGCGTTACTAAAAATAGGAATGAAAAGTAACTGAAATATCAATAAAAGCAGATTGTTAATTTGAAAATATCTGCATAATATATTTTTCATTAACATAAACTTGGCAGAGAATTTTTTCAAAATTAAAAATAAGCAATAGAATTTTAGTAATTAAGTACACATGTATATACATTTAATTACGCTATTTAAATTTACATTATTTAAATTATTACTTACATCTAAACGAAAACTATATATTTTCAGGGAATTACTTAACTGGGATTAACTTTAATCAATCTTTTATTTCCATACTATCTGGATTGGAAATGAATAGATGTTTTAGATGGACAGAAAAGCAGATGTTTAAATTGAGACAAAAACAACAATGCTAGTCATAACAAAGCAGCTGCAAATAGAAATGTTCTTTTTTAAATTTTTTTTTATTCCTTGCATGTTTTTATACTTCATTTCTTTTAACATTTCTTTCCTATTCTTAAAAGACTGAATAATATATTTGTTCTTAAATAATACTATTGAAAATTCTTAGAAGGAAAAAAAAAAGAATACTAGATAAGAATCAAAAAAATACTAGAAATGATCTACATATAATTCTATATAACTTTAAGAGCAGAAATGTGAAACAATTTAAATTAAGCATTTATTACAATTGGACAAGCAGAAAGATTTAAAAAATAGTACAATTCTTAATATTCTATGAATATTTGAACACTTATTGAAAAATATGGAGCTGCTTGATTGTCACATAAAGATGAATAGCAATTATCGAGTGGAGTATAACCATATATGTGATATATTTTGCAATTTTTTTTTTGTATTAAAAACATATAATTAAAAAAAATAAATGTTCTATGACAAAAACGATTAAAATCTACATCTGTTAAATCTTTCTTGTCTAAAACTGGGTATTTGCACTTCTATATCATCACTCAGCTCCTCGCATTCGAGACTTGTATTGCTGCTGTTTTAATTTATCGGAAGTGATAGTGGACGCTATGCAAAAACTCATTTTAAGCTTCCCGATAAATAACGTTCTCTGATGAGTGCATGCGCAGTGGCATCATGCGCATGTCGTGTCAATATAAGCAATATCTTTTTATAAATATTTTTTTTTAAGGTAACATATGATTGTACAATGGTTGTGTAAAATTTTATGCAATATTCTATGTGCGTCCCTTGAAAGGGGCTGTTTGTTGGTCTCTGCACCTGGCCGGATGGGTATCCGATATGTCCAACGGAATGACTCGTTTCCGGTGAGTGCCGGGTCATTTACCACAGCTGGGGGTGAAAGGTATATCTGTGGAAAGTATTTTAATTGGCATGGGTCATAAAACACTTCTTGGGCAAGAAATCAGTTTATCAAGACGGGGTTTCGGATTTATGGACGGGGGTGCGTCTGCCCAACGGATATAGACTCTAATACGGTGTTGGCAATCATCCCCCCCCCACACTGAAAATGAACTATAAAAGGGAGGTGATGGGCATCGCAGAAGAGGAGAGGGAAGGAGGAACCCAGAGCAAGAGCAAGATGTAGGACGCCCTGAAAAACAGCGGACGATAAAGGGTGGGAGAGCTGCCCCATCCCCCGTAATGAAGTGCTATAGGGCCCAGATGTAGAAAAGCCCGACGCGGTCTCCGAATGACAGAGTCTAAGACAAGAGACTTCATGCCCGACTCAAGAGCCCCATGAGCGGTTGGCCCCGTGCAGCCACGAAACTTTGAACAGTGGTGATAGACTTCATTGGTCATGATGCTTAAGCGCCCGACTCTCGATTTCAACCAGTTCGCTGGCGATTCCCTGCCAGCAGCGTCATTTGAAAAAGAATGTTGCACAATCCATGCGATATGATGTGGACAAGACTTCCATGGTACCCGACTGAAACCCATCTACTGATGTAAGTGACTTGATGCTTCTTATTACTGAACTGAAATTTTGAAGAAAAAAGAAATAATGCCCCTCTTCTCTGGCTGTTGCAAGTATTGATTTGTAGATACGATCCCCATATTATTTTAATTAGTAAAGATAGTTTTGTATTGCTGAAATTGTGTATAGAATATATTTTTTTATTGATGCATTATTCGAATTATACCATTACTTACTAATGTTAATTGAAGGATTTTAATTCAAGCTTAACATTTGTAAATAATAATAAATTCACTTTTGTTTATGTTTAAAATTATGAATTTGTTTATGAGTGTGTTTCCTTTTCCAATTATATAAGTCTCTGAAGGCATGCGAACTTTTGGTTTAAAATGTGGTATGGGTTATTGCGGAATTTCATAAAGGTTATCATGTGTGTTAAGTAAACGGTGTAGCTAGTTGTTTCTAGGATCGGGTATTGTATTACGTTACTCACTTAGCACTACCCAGGAGGGGCGTGTAGCTTCAAGATAAACTACGGTAGCGGAGTAACACTACCCCCACAGCTCTCTACGATTCTGTTAGACCGGGACCTACGGTTTAAAGTGGATTCTAAACCACTACAAACATCCATGGCACAGCCGGGACTCAAACCCAAAAATATTACAGAGTGCCATTGCGCTAGCCACTCAGCCATTCAGGCCCCTTAATTTAACAAATAATTTATAAAGAAATTAATCTTATACTGATGTGCAGTAAAAAAAACTACGGTACCAGTACACTAATTAAACTGTGTTAAAAAACGTAAGGAAATGTTTATTCAGATTTTATTAAATCCAAATAAAGTAATTTATGAAGAATTTTATTAAATCATTAGTTTTCTCCAACACATTATCCTCACTTCTAGGTCAGAATATCGTCATTCTTCACATTGACGAACTGAAATGAAGCAAATCAAGGCAGATGGAAATTTTCCCCTATTTGCTACCTTTTCAATAGAAGATTGACAAAAAAGCGGTTTTTATTTTTGGAGGGGGGGAGTTTTTTGGACTACCCATCTACCATGAAAGATGAGCCAAAAGGGGCTCAGAGGAAAGCTATGCATTGAATTACTGGAGTACACCGGGAACAACCCCTTCACGAAATAACCCTCTCATTTTAACTCCACAAACCCTTTAAAAAGTATTCTACCCCTTTTTCTCTAATCGATAAATATATTATACTCCCTAGATTGCATCCCAGTAATTCTATATCTGCAATTTGTATGAAAAATGAACTTATAAAAATATCCAGCAATAAAAGAAAAAAGCACACATAGCAAAAATTAAATTTTTTCTTTTGGCTCTATACTAAATAAAAACCGATTGTTAAAGTAAATATTTTACTAATCTTTAAATATACCGTTCTTAAGTATTATACACTACTGGACATTAAAATTGCTACACCAGAAATCTAGATAACAAAATGATATTTATTGGACAAATACATTATACTGGAAATTATTTTGTGATTAAATTTTCAAGAAATTTGGGTGTATAGATCCTGAGAAATCAGTACTCAGAACAACCACCTCTGGCAATAATAACAGCACTTTTACTCCTGGGCATTGAAACAAACAGAGATTGGATGGCATGTACAGGTACAGTGATGGGGGGGGGGGGCGGCTAGTGATAGGGGCCCGTTGAGATTCAGCACGGCATTCCGTATTACCGTCCTGAACCCAACGATTCCATATTCTGCTAACAATCACTGGATGTCGACCGATGCGAGCAGCAATACTGCGATACGATAAACCGCAATCCTGGTACGCTACAATTCGACCTTTAGCAAAGTCCGAAACGTGTATGTTTTCTGTTTCTTACATGAGTCATCACAACAACTTTTCACCAGGCAACAGCATTCAAATGCAATTTGTGTATGAGAAACCGGCTGAACAATTTTCTCATTTCAATGCATTGTCGCCTGCTTTGCCTGAATGCGCTGATAAGCTAATCATTTGCATATCACAGCACCTTCTTCCTATCGTTGAAATTTCACGTCTGTAGCATGCCGCCTTCTTGGTGAAGCAATTTTAATGGCAGTAGTGTACTATATACTAGCAAAGCGTATCACGCGGAATGCGAGCGCCAACTGTTACTCAGTATATTGACAATAGCTATTTTGTAATTCCAACAATTTGAGACCTTTGCGATTTTTACAATGGAAAAATTTATTGAGTAAAGAGTTTGCCTTAACTTTTCTGTTTCAAATGAAATTTCGTTTGATGATTCGCTAAAAATGCTACAGAAGACCTACAGTGAAATGCGCGTATCAAAACATAAGCTTATGAATAGCATAAAGTATTCCAAAAAGACCGAGAAAAGTAGTAATTGATTAGCCTCATTCCAGTCAACCTTCGAATTCTACGACTTACGAAAACACTGAGAAAATCAAGAATATCGCAGTCAAAAATTGTCATATGCGTCTTAGAGAGTTGATTGAAGACTTCACATATATTTAAATCCTTTCATAATATTATGGCTGATATTTTGGACATTAAACGGTCTCTGTTTGACTGGTTCCGGAAGAGTATATTTTTGTTCAAAAAGACCATGGAAGGCAGATAGTTGAAGGCATGATTTTTCTGGCTTCTATGGACTTCACCTGCATGAAACGTAACGAATATTATCGATTAAGCACCATATTCACCGGATATTCCACAAAGTAACTTTATCCTGTTGCCAACTTTAAAATTACCACTTTGAGGGAAATATTTTGACTCTATATATCCTCAAAATATTTTGAATATTTTGAGGACATAAAAGAAAATTTCTGAAGGACATTTTTTCAACCAATTTACAAAAAATATGTCAAGCACTATTATAGTAGTAATGCACTCGATGGAAGTGACTAGAACCCTTTGAGATTATCCCCCATTTTCTCTAATAGATACATGTATTTTACTTCTTAGGTTGCATCCATATCTGCAATATGTATATAAATTGAACTTTAAAAAAGTATACAACAATTAAAAAAAAGTACACATACGGAATCATTATTATTTTTTTGCATCTATATTAAATAAGAACAGAACATTGAAGCAAATATTTTACCAAACTTAGTTTATATTTTGGAAAGGATAGCAGTTTTCCTTTGACTTTCATGCTTAAATATACAGAAAAATCTGGGCATTACCCTGGATCCTAAACTTCGCTTCACAAGGCACATCATGCACACTGCTAATAAAGCCCTGAGAAGGTTAAGTATTCTCAGAAAACTATGTAGAAATACTTGGGGATCAAGACCTAAAACTGTAAAAAACGCATTCTGCTCCATCATTAGACCTCTGCTTGAATACACCGCCCCGATTTTGAATCTAAGCTCCCAGTCTTCTAAAACGGACTCTGTCCAACACAAAGCATCAAAAATCATTATAGGAGCAGTCTCCTCAACCAATAACAACAAGGCTGAACAGGAATGTGGCCTACATCCTCTCGAAAACAGATGCAACCTTGCCAACATCAAATTTACTAATAAACTTCGTAGTAATAACATGAATCATGTCTCTACCAGAGTATTTAATGAATGGAAGGGCTGAACCAGATTAAAAAGATCCTCAACTCTACAGCTTAATAAAGATGTCAGAAGTCGTATAAATTTTGAACATTCCTCTCTGGATTTTGTTTAAGAGCTCCTTTTTTCCAGAAAACCACCAAGTGAAATTAAGCTTGGTTTGAACCTATTGCAAACCTTGTTAAAAAAAAAAGAAGACTCCAACATTCTCAAACAAAAAGGCCTTGATACCATTGATAAGTTCTCACAAGGTAATATTGCAATAGCATACACCGATGCATCCTCTGATAAATTCCTCAATAAGGGAGGTGCAGGCATTTTCTTTCTACTTCTAATTGGAAGTAAATACCATCATAAAATGAACACAGGCCTGATAGCTTCAAACTTCACCAGCGAGCTCATTGCAATTAAAGAGGCTGTTGCTTTATATCTAAATGACTCAAATATTCCAGGCCTCACCGACGGGTTGGTGATTTTTTCTGATTGCAAATCGACTCTGGAAGCAATTAAAAATTTAGATACTAACATCACTTCTGCGATAAATCTTCTGCTCGAGACTCTACATTGTAGAGTCAAATGTCATCTTCAATGGATTCCTGCACATGTCAGCATTGAGGGCAACGAATGCGCTGACTCTTTAGTCAAAGAGGCCAGGGACAATGATAAACGCAGAACTACCATCACACTTGCAAATGCTAACGCAGTTGACAAAAACCGACTAATTCATCATAACTTTAAGAAGCCGCTAATCACGGACTTCAACTGCCCTAGGAAGTTGACATCAGTTATTAGTAGACTCAGAACTAATCATTACAGAGGGATGAAATTTTTTCCAGACAAGACCAGGGAATACATCCCCTGTAAAAATTGCCCCAACGCTTTCCTAACACCTAAGCACATTCTAGAGTGCCCAGCACTCACTCCCCATGTTTTGCAATTAGGTATGGTGCTAATCGAGGCCAACTTAAGTCTATAGTAAATCGGCTATATAGTAAGCTGTATAGTAAATCGGCGCCATTTCTAGCGGCCGCTATCGTGAAGACTTTTGACTTGATCTAACTTTAATA
The DNA here is from genome assembly GCA_021605075.1 of Caerostris darwini. Classification (NCBI taxonomy): domain Eukaryota; kingdom Metazoa; phylum Arthropoda; class Arachnida; order Araneae; family Araneidae; genus Caerostris; species Caerostris darwini. The sequence continues at coordinate 57,955 of BPLQ01007706.1, read as the reverse complement.
TTATAAATCCGTGGACACGATAACAACTTAAGTATTATCTACTATATATAATTCCCGTGTCACGATGTTTGTTCGCGATGAACTCCGAAACTAACTATCCGATTTTAACTTTTTTTTTCCTTAAATGTGTGTTTTGTTCCAACTTGAGAGATAGGATAGTTTTTATTCAGATTTTTTTTTATTTAAATGCAAAATCGACGATTTTCATATTTCGTCATTTGGCGCCATTAAAATTTGTCATTTGACGCCAAATGACGAATTTGGGGCCAAATCGACGATCTTCATATTTCGTCATTATTATATATAATTCCCGTGTCACGATGTTTGTCCGGGATGAACTCCGAAACTAACAATCCGATTTTAACTTTTCTTTTTAAATATGTGTTTTGCTCCAACTTGGCAGATAGGATAGTTTTTATTCAAATTTTCTTTTTATTTAAATGCAAAATCGACGATTTTCATATTTCGTCATTTGGCGCCATTGACGTCATTTGGCACAATAAAATTTGCGATTTCTCATCCGATGGACTTAATTTTAAAATTACATTCAAAATACAAGGTCAGGTGTACCATAAGATCGGGTCGTTCATGCCAATACGTAACGAAGAGCCAAAATTTCTTCAAATTTTTTTTATGGGCAGTTCTGAAGAACGTGTGACAACTCGATGTCAGTATAATTTTATCGAACAAGCAGTACAAAGAGCTATTGTAGAATTGTTGGAAAATCTTTTAGAAAATCTTAACCAACTTATAAAATTATTTAACGAATTTATTTATTTTGACGAAAGACAGATTAACAAGAAATATTGTTCATCGCTTAGTTCTTAGATAAATGAAAGTAATGATTATTAAAAATTATTGGTAAAATAATTATAAAACAGTGTTAAAAATCAACATTATCTACCTCATTCATTAACTTAATAAAAATTAAACATTTTCTATTCGTTGAAGCTTAATTTGAACTTTTCATCATTCTTTACCAATCACTTCCTTAACAATACCAATTATAGTATCTAATAATTGAACGAAATACAAGAAAGCCACAGCAACGAGTGGCCGGGTCTGCTAGTGTAGTATAAAAAGGAGTCCAATCCACAGCTCAGCTTTGTAGCTTTAAGAGAAATCGTAAGCTTTTTTTTATATGTTTTTTTTTGTGTATTTTCTTATATTTTATATTAGAGTAGCGTTATTATACTTAAAAGTATTTGTTTATGAACTGCCATGAGTACTTTGAAAAATATAAATTTTGTATATGATTTTCGTTTCAATTAAGTCATCAACATTTTTCTCATGCGCAGGAGTGAATTGCTATAATCATTTGATACATATACTTATATTTGATAATTATCAATATTGATTTTCATTATTATGTTAATTCATCATCACCTTAAAAAACAGAAAGTTAATAAAAAATATACCAATATAAATTTATTTTTTAAATAAATACTTGTTTTCTCTTTCTAAAATATTTTCTTCATTCATTAATTAATCATTTATTAATTATTTATCGATGGGTTTTTTACAACTTGGCTTTTTCGATGTTTGAAAAACAAATATTGAAAGAAAACAAGTTAAAATTGATAATATTATGATAGTTGTTTGTCATGGTCAATACCAGTAATATATGTAATAATCTACCTTTTTATTTAAAATTATCAACAGAAAAAGTATATGTTATGCAGATTTGAGACCATTTTTCTTTCTCAAATATTAACATAAAGAAATCAAAAGATGGGAGAAGCCTGACTATTATGTAGAAAATAAACACAGGAAAAATAAGTATTAAAGGAAAATTAAAAAATCTTATAATAATAAAGTAATGCAAAAATAGGTAAGTTAAGGACTTTTTACACTTAAAATTATGCACTTGGGATATGCATTATTACGTGCACATATTACTAGTTATATTTTGTAAACATAATTTAGAGAAGGCAAATTATTTCTGTGTTCTGTTACAAACAACCAAATTTAATTTCTAAAAACTAACGTCTTACCGTATTCGACATTCATACATATACACTCATTTCCATAAATTAAGGATAATGAAATGCAGGCAAAGAAAGAGACAGAAGCAAAACAAATTTGACTTATTTATTACACAAAAGGTAAAGAGCAAAAAAGATGCTATATGTTTGACATAATTAATAAAAATTGCGATTTTTACTCCCTGGAACAAATATCAAAAAAGAACCTATTTACAAAAAACAGTATAACATGGTTAATATGGAGTATGTCTCCCGGAAGATGCAATACAGGCCTTGCAACGCCTAGGCATGCTGAGTATCAAATTATCAATCTGATCTTGGGGAATATTACACCACTCATCAAGCAATGCCCTCCGAAGTTCCGGTTGACAGCTGAGAGGGGATTGACGGGCTGCCATTCGTCGGCCAAGCATATCCCACACATGCTCTACTGGATTCAAGTCCGGTGAGTATGCTGGCCAATCCATACGGGTGATATCCTCCACTTGAAGGCATTCGTCTACAACGTTTGCACGGTGAGGACGGGCGTTGTCATCCATAAACAGAAATTCAGCACCCATGGCGCCCCGAAACAAACGTACATGTTGTTCCAGAATGACATACCGATAGATGTGGCCTGTCATCGTTACACTCTGAACATGCAGGTCAGTTCTGGAACCAAGAATAATTCCTACCCAAACGAGCCATCCTGCACCACCGTAACGATGTCGTTCAATGGTGTTCTCTTGGTGGTAACGGGTACCTGGCGCTCGCCATATGAAAGTCCGGCGAGAATCAGACTGCAAACTAAACCTGGACTCGTCGGAAAACATCACACCAGGCCACTATTGCGGTGTCCACAATGCATGCTCTCTACTCCAGGTTAATAGCAGGCGACAGTGAGTTGCGGTAAGTGGAACACGTTTGACAGGCCTACGAGCATATAGACCAATGTGCCCTAAGCGTCTGTACACTGTCTGCCTTGAAACTGTCGTACCGGTAGCTGAAGAGACCTGACGAGACAGGTCTGATGCTGTGCTCCGTCTGTTTCTTTTGGCAGCAACTGCTAAATACCGGTCCTCATTCGGTGTTGTAACTCGGGGGCGACCTGTGCTGTAATATATACTCACATTACCATCATCTTGGAATCGTTGCCAAAGCCTGGAGATAACACTCTGTCCGATTCCAAGTTCCTCGGATACTTCCAGCTGGGTACGACCACATTCCAGTCGTCCGATAATTCTACCACCTAAAAAATCATCCAAATGCTTCCTTTGTGCCATAACTATGCGGTTATTGCACTGAGAGGCTTTTAAAGCGCTTGTGAACTTTTTTACTTCTTTGTCACCATTCCTTATATTCCCCTCTATTACACTCTCGTCATTGTGACGTACTATCCGCGCCATCTGGTGGTTTCCTGTAATTTGCATATTCTTCTTCAAGATGTGTGTGATAATTCTACAGGTGAAATTTTTATTTTTGAGTTCAATTTCTGTGTGATTCTGAATTATCCTTAATTTATGGACATGAGTGTACATTCATCATATCGTTGGAATCTTAGTTATCATCTTAATTAATATATTAATGCTTTTTAATGTGGAAGAATATTAAATAATTTGCATAAAATAAGTGTTGTTGAGAATTTTCGAAGCTGTAATAGTGGCGGAGAGGACGTTCGATTTCATGTCAAAGACATAGGTGTTCAGAGATGCTAACCTTTTGCTTCAGAAAGGACTGCATATGCGAGAATTCAGTGACAAACACACACACATGCAAACAATATATGTGCACCCCATGAACCTCAAGGTAAATAACAAATGTACATTCTACGTAAAAAAAATATATCCAGATTTTATAATTTAAAACACCCGCGTAAAAGATATATCTTCAATTATTTTTTTATATATAAGATAGGAGCACTATATTCAATTACCACGTGATTGCGAATTGTTACTCTGTGTTAACAGTATCTATTTTTGTAATCAAACAATTTGAGTCCTTTGCGATTTTTACAAATGCGAAAATTTGTTGAGTAAAGCGTTTGCCTTAAATTTTGTATATGAAATGAAATTTCGTATCCCCAATAGCTGAAAATGTTGCAGAAGACCAAAAACACAAGCATATAAACAGTATAAAGCAGGGGTGGCCAAACCGTGGCCCACCTTGAAAATTTTTTCGGCGCATGAAATTTATTACACTTTTACAAATTATATTTATTGTATAATTACTAAAGTAAGGCTAAATTATTTTTATTGTATAATGGACAATTAAGTGAAAATCAATGTTTTTAAGAAAATACATTATTTGTGCATCCATATATTTAAAAATTAACTGTCGAAATTACAAGAAAATAACTTTGATTTTAAAATAACATTTTTGCGCAAACAAATATCGCACTAGTAAAATAAATATTTTTTAACGATTTCATTTTTTCATTTATATTTAAATATTTTTTTATATTTCTTTTTTAGTGTTATATATTTTTTTACAATGTGCATTTGGTATCATTATTATTATAGTATCTATGTATACATGTAAGAATGATAGTAAACACAAAAATAATAACGCGTTATGTTTCAATTTGTCACTCGAAAGAAATATCTGTAGCGGGTCTAAGTGTAATGGGGGGATATATAATTTTATATGCGGCCCGCGAAGTTAGGATGCAATTCCAGAGTGCCCGCAAGATCATTTGGGTTGGCACCCCTGGTATAAAGCATTCAAAAAGTGCCGAGTAATAGTAATTATTTAGCCTCATTCTGGTTAACTTTAGAACATTGACAAAATGAAGAATTTGGCAGTCAAAACTCATCTTATGTGTCTTAGGGAGTTAGCTTCAGGAGGTGAACATATATTTAAAATCCTTTTATAGAAGATATTTCGGGTATTAAATGTGTCACCGCCCAACTGGTTCAGAAATAGTACAATTTTGTCCAAAAAGTGCACGGAAAGTGTTGAAGACATGATTTCCCTGGCTTCTGTGGATTCCACCTCCATGAAACTGAACGAATATAATCGATTAAACACCTTATTCACAAGCTAGGCCACCCAGTGACATTTGCCTCTTCTCAAATTTAAAATTCCAACTTCGAGGAAGGTGCTTTGTCTTCTGATTGAGCACATAAAAGAAATTTCCTGGTGGGCATTCCTCAATTTGCCTACGAAAAATGCATTGAACACTATAATGATGTATAATGATGTGTGATATAATGATTGTAATGCACTCGATGGAAGCGACTAGATACTTTGAAGGCGACAAAATAATTTTTTATAAATTAACTCATTTTTATGTGTTTTATTAAACAATTCCGGATACTTTTTACTCAGAATGTATATTTTGTTCAACATGTTTAATAGACACATAAACAACAAATTAATTTAATTTAGGATTCACCAATATTCTAAGTGATGTTCAGTGCATTTTGTAGATGTGTGGAGATAAAAAAAATTAATGCTTAAAAGAAAAATGTTTTGTTTTATACAAAAATTATAAAAATGTATTAAAAAAAACAAATGAAATGTGATATGAAAATCTATCAAATGAAGGTACTTAAATTAGGTAACCAAGTGTCTAATTAAAAATGTAATTTAATTTAAAAGTTCATGCAACCTATAAGAAATATTTTTGAACATTTAATCAATCTGTAACGTTAAGGAAACTCGGAATGAACTCAAATACGACAGGCTTTTAAAACAGTTTATATTTACTAACATTTAAATAAAAATCAATAGATCTTAAAATAGTATGAATTTTAAAGGTGCTTTACACAATTTTTAAAATAAAAATCACTTAACAATATTACTTAGACTTGAAGATTACCCTTATCATATCACGGATGTAAATAAAAGTTGACATATAAAATTGTGTGAAAATCTAGTATGATAAAAATCTAAGTGATGATACAAAATACAATTTATTCTTTACTGCACATTTCTCTATCTATAAAAGTAAAAAGCAATTTAATTAAGAATTCCCAGAGATTTCAGTCAAAATGGCCGCCTTACTGCTTTACTTATTATATAAGAAAATTTTATACAAGAAAATATATGAAAAGGGACCCCGAAGCATTGTCGATTATTTAAAAGCAGTATTCGTAATGTCGCAGTGCATTTGGAACGGATTGGAGAACAAACATTAGAAGAAAGTGCAAGAGATGCCTCCTTGTCAGAGGGAAATTGAATTTAAAATGGGACTATAATAATATTATTTTATATTTTATCCTTATTAAATAAGTCAGTATTTAATAAAATGATTCTGACATAATAATGTACAAAAATTCTGCCGAATATTTAAAATACTCCAAGAATAAGAACATTCCTTTTCGATTCCTGTTAAAACAGACAAAGTACAATTTTTCAAGACAACTTTAAAATAATTTATTCAATTTATTTGAACAGAATATCCAAAAAGTTTAAAAAATTAGTAATTATTGTTAAAATGTGAATTTAACTGTTTAAAACTTCATTAATAACGATTTTTTTATTAAAACAAAAAAAAAAACATTTCATTTGAAAATTATTTGCATAAACTCCATCAATAAAAGTTTCTTAAAATTTCCATTTGTATCAATCAATTTCTCAAAAATTGTGATGAAAATAATTTTTCTAAGATAGTATCACTTTTTTTTTAAGAATTTCATTTTATGTATAAAAATAAAATAAAAGCAATAAAATTTTACATTAGCACATTTTTATATACAAGAATAATTTGCAATTAATCAAATAAATCATTTGTTAGTCATGTATGAATTAAATAAATAAAAAGTTCCTCTCATAAAAATTTTCTTTATAAAATTCCCTATTTTTCATGATTATATACTATTGCACATATTTGACATATGAACATTTAGCAGCTTTACTAAATGTTTATAGTAAAATTTTATCTCACATTATCTATTGAGCTATTACAATAGGTTGCACCTTATGAATTACATAATATTCTATATAACAAATATCTCTATCTATATCTATATCTCTATAACAAATCATTTCAATCTGCCAAATTTATAAATTTCTTTACTTTTAAATGAATGAAATTATTAGAAAAAGCATCAATGATTTTCGTAAACATCCTGCATATGCACTACTGGTAAATACAATTGCTACAAAAGGAAGAAATACAGATCATAAACGGATACTTGTTGGACAAATATATTATACTGGAAATAACAAGTGATTAAATTTTCAAGAAATTTAGATGCATAGATCCTGAGAAATCAGTACCCAGAACAACCACCTTTGGCAGTAATAACAGCACTTATATGTATGGGAATTGAGTCAAACAGAAAATGGAGGACATGTATAGATACAGATGCCCATGCAGCTTCAATACGAGGCCACAGCTGATCAACCGTAGTGACTGGCGTGTGGTGACAAGCCAGTCGCTAAGCAACCATGAACCAGACGTTTTCTATTGGCGAGAGATCTGGTAAACGTGTAGGCCAGGACAACAGCCAAACATTTTCCGTATCAAAGACGGTCCGTACAGTACCGGCAACATGCAGTCCTGCATTATCCTGCTGAAACGTAGAGTTTTGCAGGGCTCGAAGGTCGTACACACCAGAAATGTAACGTGCACTGTTCAAAGTGCCGTCAATGCGAACAAAAGATGATCGAGACGTGAATCCAATAGCCTCCAATGCCATCAGGAAAGGTGATCGGCCAATATGACGATGGCGATGCTGTAAACAGAACCTGGATTCATCTAACCCCCATAACTGATTCATCTAATCGGGATTCATCTAAATCCGTCGGGACTTCAACCCGAAACCTGTGGTACCGAGTGCCAGAGACCTAGCCACTCGCTCATTCAGGCTCTTAATTATAAAATAAATATAATTAAATAAACACTGCATTTTTTAAAGGATGAATATATTTTAATGCAGCTTTAAAGTGCTTACGATCGAGAATAGTGTTCACACACATCTTTCGTCGGAACTTTGGTTGTCAGCAGCATTTATTGAAGATACAACACAAAGATAAAATATTAAATTTAAAGGGAGAAGCAAGTAGAAATAGAAAGAAAATTTCCATAATAAAAAATAAATATTGTTGGTCTACATAACTATTTATGAATGAATTATTTAAAAAAAGTTTATTTAAATTCAATTATTTTAAAATAATACATTCGATATAGTTTAAAATAAAATGCGGTTCTTATATACAGATCACTGTTTAAAAGTTATACTTTTGCAAGTTCACAATTATTAATTTCATTCTTATTCTCTAATATTTTGATATACGATAAAAAAATATCTTTAAATATTTGTCAAGAAAAAATTGACAAAAAAATTCATTTTTTTTCTTCAGATTGACATTCGATAGATAGTATATTCCTTGCATCCAATTAAATATGCTTTTTTTACTGTAACGTCTGTGGTATGACGCAATTATATGGCACTTGGGCAATTATTTCGAAAGCTTATCTGCATCACAATGGAAATAAACATCTTAAACCTGGTATAAACATCTTTACACACACACTCACACATATATCCTCTCTCCTCTTGAGTGTTGCTTTAGTACAAAATAAAACTTTGATTTAGCAATTAATGAGATGGGTTGCAGAGAACTGGGAGAGATGGAATTAATTTATCTGCTCTGAGAAATTTTCTGGCACTTTGGAGAAACAAAATTGGTTGTTGCTGCAGAAGAAAGAGTTTAAATTTTTATTTTCTGCAGTACCTGTTTTTCGAACGATTCTAAATGTTTTTAAATGCCGTCTGTCATATTTGTGGTCCCAGTAAAATAATCTCTTAAATGTTAAATAAAATATTTAATTCAGCATTTTTTATTTTATTATAAATAAGCTGATTCAGTTATGTGGACAGAGATCTCGAGCTTCAATAAAAAATACGAATTACTGGTTGAAAATTGTATTTTGAAAGATGGAAATGTTGCTAAGTCTAACAATTATCAGTTGGAAAAATCAATAAATATTTTTACCACACTTTATTGAGGAAAAAAAATTTATTTTTAAAATGTGTCTTTATTTCAGTGACGATAATGAGAATGAAAAACAAAGCACCCACGTTAATTAGAAAGGAAACACCAGCATTCCCCTCTTATAAGCAGATGAATCATTTAATTGATAAAAGATTGCACTTGACAGCATGAATTTTTTACAAGGTTTGCAAATGAAGAGAAAATGCTATTACGTCGTTGAAATATTCACACAAACGCACACGCAGAAAAAGAGAAAGGAAAAAGAAAACTTCAGCTCTTTTGCTAGGTGCATGAAGAATGCTTTATGTGGATTCTTCTTCTTTTTTAGTCTGCTAGATCAGGGATGGGCCAAAATTCGAAAAAAAAAAGTTTCGAGTGCCAAGATAAATTTTTCTATAATTTAAAAAGCAATATACAAGTATTACAATTTAAATATTTTAATGAGATGAATGAAATTGCGATTTCATTTTTAAAAGTTCCATATATTGAGGTTCGAAGTGATAGCACGAGTTTCAAAGTGATGCTAAATCATGAGGCTAAATGCTCATCTATCAGTCTACTTCTGAAATAATTTTTTCTAACGTTCATAGCTGAAAACACGTGTTCACATAAATAAGATGAAGCAAACATAGCACTGTTTTTCTGGGCGTGAGATATTAAATTTTGGAAATTTACTTCCGATAATGAGATGTAAAACTCTAACTTTAACATATTTAGAAACAACTGCTTAACATGATTGCTAGATTGCAACTCAATTAATTTAACCTGCAAATATGACCTCACTGCCTCACAATTTACGTTCAAAGGCATGGTGAAATTATCCAATTCTGTTTGAATGGCACTGAAATCTCGAAATCTGCGTTCGAAATCAAAATGCAGTTTTTTCAAGTCATCTTCATAATTCTTAAGCTTATCTTTATTTACTGGGGGCATTGAATTTAACCTCGGGAAATGAGACAAGTCGTTCTTAGCTTGCTGCCCAGAAAACAGATTTTAGTCTAATAGCGTTGAGATGGGCCCAGATATCATCGATAAATTGATTTTTCTCTTGCATCTTGACATTCAAGTTGCTCAAATGACAAAGAAGATCTGTGAAAAATGCGATGTCCGAAAACCATTCTGAATCTTCTAACATTTCGCGCAGAACATTGTTTCTCATGGAAGTGCGACACAATGCCGTCTTTCACCTGCCAAACTCGCTCGAAAACACATCCTGCACTAAGCCACCTTACTTTCGTGTAATACAATACATCAGAGTATTCAGATGGCACGGACTGAAGAAAATAGTGAAATTGCCTGTAAATAAGCCCACGAGATCGAATGGTATTTACAAGCTTCATGATTGCATAAAGCACGGGCTTCATATTCAATGCAGATTTACACAGAGCATCTTTATGCATAACACAATATAGAAAAACAACATTGTTGCCGGGATAGTTTTGATTAAAGAGTCCAAGATACCCGGGGTTTTTTCCTGTCATATTTGATGCTCCACCGCTCGTAATATTACATATATTTGTTTTACGCGCTTTTAAAGTTAAAAGTCCTTCCTGAAATTCACGAAAAATATCACATTTCTTTGTAGTTCCCTTTAAAGAACGCATGTACGCCAGTTCTACGGTAATTTCCAAGTTCACATCAACACCTCCTATAAATTATAAATAATGCTAATTGAGCAGTATCATTTATATCAGTGCTTTCATCCATAGCTATGAAGAAAATTTAAACTAGTCTTGAGATGCCAAATTTTTATCGATGGCTTCGATTTTAGAAGTCACCGCTTTTCGAGGTAAGCTTACAGTGTCAAAATTATTTTTTTTGTCTGGACATAAAGCTTGACAAACTTAGAGCATGTATTGTTTAACAAACTCCCTATCACTGAGAGCTTAATTATTTTTAATAATATTGTATGCTGCAATGTAAATTGCATGTATAGCTGCTTCTTGGATACAGTTTACCTTCTTGAAAAAATTTTGCCTGTCTGATAATTTTTTACAAAGACTTTCTGAATTTTGTTTTCTTTCATATTCGGGCATTGCTTCGTAATTGGAATTCTTATGATTAAATGTGAAATGACGGGAAATGTTATATTCTTTGAAGACTGCTACAGCTTCATTGCAGATGAGACACACTGGTTTATCTTTTACAGCTGTAAAATAATATGTCCAGGTCCATTCATCATTAAAAACACGGCACTCTAAATCAACTTTACGTTCTTTAATAGAAATTTAGGGGTTTTAAATATTTTACGAAAAACCCAAACAAGCACTAGCTACGCTATGCTTTTAATAATTTCACCACTATTCACAATGGTGCCACATGAATATAGCAATTTTGAATAGATGAAGATCTTCATGAAGAATGAATTATTCAAGAATCTCTAGAAAAAATATGCAAAATAAGATATATGTAGTACACATACAATACCCAAAAGAATATATCAAAGTTTGAATATTCTAGGCTTAAATAAAAAAATAAAGTATTCCAAAATCAACAAGAAACATTATCACATACAATACCTAAAAGAATATATCAAAGTTTGAATATTCTAGGCAAGAATGAAAAATTAAGTATTCCAAATTTTACGAGAAACATTATCACCTACAATACCCAAAAGAATATGTCAAAGTTTTGAATATTCTAGGCATAAATGAAAAATGAAGTATTCCAAATTTTACAAGAAACATACAATACCTAAAAGAATATATCAAAGTTTGAATATTCTAGGCAGAAATGAAGAATGAAGTATTCCAAATTTTACAAGAATCCTTTTCATATTCAATAGCTAAGAGAATATACATCAAAGTTTGAAAATTCTAGGCGTAAATGAAGAATGAAGTATTTCAAATACAATAAGAAGCATTATACAGTTCAATAGGCATGGGAAAATGGCAAAAGTGATAAATATGAAACTTCAAGAAGAAAGAATTGTTCAATGTTCTCTTATAGTCATTGGATATACAAATGTTTAAAATCCCAAGCCAAAACGTGAAAAGTGCTACAAAACAATACTACAAAACACTGCAAGTAAAAGCCAAATTCTCCAGAAATTTCCTGAGAATTAATTTTATTCATGAAACATTTCAAGAGTTAAGGTACCCAAACTACCATTTCTCCGCCAAACTTTGAAAATTTGGAATTCCACTTTATTTGTTTGCTGCACTTTTTGGATTGTGTCCCTAACCCCTAACCAGGACAACATCTTGTTCACACATGATAATAAATATATAAGAAATCATATCCCAAGAAGCAAAATCCACATTACAATACCGAGTTCATTATTAAGAGGAGACCAGCTAAATTGTAATTTTGAAATAGAAATATTTAGACATTATTTGTTTCAATTAAATCAAAATAATAAATTATACATTATTTTTTGAATAAAAGTTATTTAAAGTGTTTATGTTCTTAGTTGATATGGAAGGGAATTTACAAACATGGACGATTTGTATTTATTTTTCCATGCCATTAATTTTACTTTATATATTAAAAACAGGGGAAAAAAGACATTTTTGAAATGTATAGAGATAAAAAAATATATCTATACGTTATAGTTTAAATCATTTAATGAAAAACCAATGATAAGATCAAGCTAACTTAAAAAAATTTATAATACTTTAAATTATTGATACGGGTAATTCCATTTTAATTAATAAATTTGATTTTAAATTCAATTGCTTAATTTATTTAGCAACCTGGAAAAGTTAGTGAATAATTATAGCACATCATAATTTATTTTGTATTTTAATTTTTTGAAGTTTTTTTTTATAAGTTCTAAAATTAACATTCAGACATGTAGGAAAAGTGAAACTTTCATACTCTATTTTTCAGAGAGTACAAAACGCTGTTCAAATTACTTGTAATATTGGATTTCATCAAGAAAGACAAATAAAATAGAGTAAAACAAACTTTATATATTTTCAAGTGCTGAAGTTTGCTGAATGTATTTATATTATGGGAGTGATACAGTAGATTCTTAATACTCATACAAAAAGAGAGAACCGTCTTCTCTTTTGAGTTTGAATAGCAATAGTAACAGTTCAGATGAAGCATGCTACCGAGAATTAGTTATTCAATACTATAATCTTCAATAATAATCTTCATTATAATCTTCAATAATATAATATATCTTCAAATCTCCTTTCCAATAAGAAAAACAAGCATTAAACTTCTTTTATACAATCGTTTGATGGTATCATTCCCTTACTTAAAAATAAAATTTTAAATTCATAATAAATTAACTAGCATCAAAAAAAGAATTTCGTTAATCAATTCTTCAAAATGTCCAATTTATAACTTTTTATGAGTTTCAATCAAACTAAGTTATTTTTTTTTATTATTTATTTTCTTTTCGATTGCATACAAATACATTACATTAGAAAAAAAGAAAGATTATAAAAAAAACATTAGTAATTTCTTTCGTGTTTATAATTAAGTGAAAAATAATCACTGGGGCAACTGTTTAACCAATTTAAATTTTTTCAATAAAAGTTTGAGCTCAGCAATTTTAAATTGCTTGTGATTTTAGAATTGAACATATTATACATATTGAATAACACACGAATAATACGTATTATACATATTGAATAACACATGAACATATTGAATAACACACGGATAATACATATTATACATATTGAATAATACACGAAATAAACAACAGTAGAATTGATTTTCATACATCCAAGTTCCGCAATAGTTTGCTATCATTCATCATGGCAAACACAAGCTCTGTTCTGTCTTGTTAGCCATCAACGCTCTGAATCAAGGACCTAATCTTCTCACCTCAAGAAGGTAAAGAGAGATTCTCCCATCACCTTTGTGACATTGAATTAGACTAGACGGAAGTCTGGGACATCTAGACAGAGGGTGTAAGAATCTTTTTTTTTTTATTTTCTTTTTTCCTCTCTATTGAAAGAAAATTTAAATTTTGAGGGAAGAGCTAAACAAAGTTTGTTTTTGAAGAAATGTAAGATTGTGGGATTTCAGTGATAATTCTTGAAATAATGGAGGTTGCCGATGCCAATTTCAGTGTTATTTAATGAGTATTTTTCTCTCCTTACTGAATTGATAGAATTTTTTATATAAAAATTTAATTTATAGTTTAGTTTTGTGTGTTATCGAACAAGCGATTTTGGTGTGCTAAAATGCTTACTACCTATATTTAACTATATGAATGCTTTTATCTCATACGACTGCGTACCATTTACTATTTTTATTTAATTATAAATATATTTTATATTCATTCATAGTATTTTTATTTAAACTTATTTAATAGAAAAAATCGGCTACAAGACAATGTACGAAATAAACACACTTTTTTCTCACCTACATTTTAAATAAAGGAAATTTCATTATTCTTTTTGCCAGCAGACTTAAAAAATGTTTTCCTTACTGTGTATTAGAAAGTTAGTTTAAGAATAGAAAAAAGGAATCAGAACTAAAATCTTAAAATCGGGAAAAAAATGTTTTTTCTCCAAAGCTGATTAAATTTTTTGTTTCGCCATATTATTTTCTATTCGTTAAAAACTAATCCTCATATTACTTTAGATCAGAACTTTGAATGAAATGACTTAGAGATCCAGACATTAGCATATATATATATATTTCTCTAATGCATCTGGCAAATACTTAGACCGTGATCTTTTTTATGCCATAAGCAAGGGCTGCACCGCGATTACTCATTGAACACTACCCAGGGGGTGCATGTAATTTAAAGATAAGCTAGGGAGTGACACTACCTCCTACCTACCACACTACGCGGAGTGACACTACCTCCGCAAAGCTCTACGATCCTGTTAGACCGGGACATACGGTTTAAAGTGGATTCTGAACTACTATGGCAACATCTATGCCATCGCCGGGACTCGAACCAGAAACCTGTGGTACCGAGTGCCAGAGTATATATATATATATATATATAGACAGATATAATTCTTGTACTTAAAATTGTAATTTGAAAAGTTAACTAGTTTGTTTTTTTGTGTGTACATCAGCAGACTTCTGGTGCCTCACTGAAAAGCACATCGATGGGTGACGGGAGAGCATCTAGTATGAGTTTCTTAGGAAAACTGCCCCACATTTGTGTGTAGTAAATTTGTAAATAGTAAAATTCCAAAAAAGCGAATTGACCATTGAGGAGAAATTATCTAAATTTCCTTTGAGTTTTTTCGTTACTGAAAGAATGATTGTAACCGAAGTTGCCCGCGATTAAAACCTGAATATAACTGTGCACATCATTTCTCGGCCGTGTGTTGGGTTGCTTTTAAATAGAACTTAATTATTTACTGAAACCGATGTATCACAACTATAATCGAAAAAATAAATTATTCAAGTAATTAAAATTAACTAACTGCCTTAAAACATTTTCAAGAGTTTAGAATTCAAAATTAAACAAAAAAGATGGGGAAAAAATCATTATATTTAATATTTCAGCTGCAATAAATACAATGCACAAAAATATTATAAACGAATTGATAAAAATAATAAAAGAAATGAAATTTCCTGTGTATATTCCGGGAATGGGGATGATAATCCGCAGACTGAAATGTCCCTTCGTTAACCTCAAACAGGAAAAGAGGATGATGAGAACTTTAATTTATTTGCATGTTGTAGATGTTCCTTCAATTGCAGCAATATATGGGTGAAATTGGGTAGACTCTCTGTGGTGCATCCTGTAAATGTGCAACAAATTTTTTTTTACAATAAAATAATTATAAAAAAAATCCTAGTATTCAAAACAACAACATATAAAATAATCAATTTATGATTTGTTCTTTAACTTAATAAATATAACATCATCATTATAATAGCTACAATGTAATATTTATATCAAATTATTTTGAACCAAATTCTCATAGCAAGGCCTCAAAAAAATTCAATGGTAAATTGTTGAAGTAAAGAATTCTATTTACGTTTAGAAATGCGGAAATCATCTAATTGATTAACAAGTCAATTAAAGATCGTATGGATAAAATATACATATATATTTATATTTCCAAAAATTAATAATTGCAGGGAAATTTAAGTTAAACTTATATTTATGATATTTTTATTTAAAATGCAATGCAAGCCAGCCAATCTCTGATTTGTTTGTTGAAGTTCAATATGCTTTGAAATCACAGCTTAATCATCATATATTTCTTTTTAGTAGAGAATTCTGAAGGCCAAAGAGAATAGAAAAATTAAATTAAATCAAAGAATTCGAAAAAAGAAATCAATTGCATGTTCTTAACAAATGCATAAACAATCTACCTCTAACAATCTTTGAATAAAACTCTACTTTCATTAAAAGAGACAGAGCAAATAATGTTCAAGTAACACAAAAAAACCCTAAAACTTTAAATTGCAGGGAAATGTATGTTAAACTTTAATTCATGATATTTTTAATTAAAATGTAATGTTTATTTCAAACCAGTACAGTTTAGATTTTCATTAAAGCTCAATAGCCTTTTAAACCACCGCTTCATAATCATTATGCCTTCCTTCCTAGTAGAGAATTATTAAGGTCAAAGAACCCAATATTCCCAAAGAAACAATACTTAGGAAATCAACTTGCGTGATTTTTAACTTAATAAATACATTAAAAGGTTTTAAAAAAACTTTAAAATAATATACAATTCCTTATTTATAACAAATTCTTCTATAACAACGTCTCCCCAAAAGACTTCAAAATATTCAAAGGCAAATTACATAGTAAAGAAATTTCTATTTTCATTAAGAGAGACAGCGCAAATAATATTCGGGTAACTAACTAAAAAAAAAACCCTCAAACTTTAAATTGTGGGGAAATTTTTGTTAAAACTTTCATTCATGATGCTTTTATTTAAAAATGGAATGTTTATTTTTAACCAGTTAAGTTTCGATTCGTTCGTTGAAGCTCAATATGTTTTGAAATCGACACTTAAGGACAGCGCGTGCCCAAAGCGACGGAACAAGAACGCCCATGCTTGGGTTTATGGATGAGGAGCTCTTCAAAGCACGCAATATCCGCCAGAGGACAGCGCCTAATTGTAGCTGGAAAGGAAAGATTGAAGAAAAGTTCATCAATAAAAACAGTATAAATTCTGACGAAAGTTGAAGAGATAGAATTTTGGTAGTATATATAGAATTTTGGTAGAGAACCGGGAGAGCGACGGATCAAGAGTTGCTGGAAAAAGAGAGAGAGAGAGGAAGAAGCTCTCTGGAAGACACAGCCCAAGCGAGTGGCTGGAGACAGCGTTTCGCCCAAGCCTCCTCAGAAGGATTGCTAGTTTGTTTGTTTCTTTTTTTGAGAGGAGCACGAACAGTGACACTTTTCATAAAATAACGCTTTGATTTTTTTTTTTTTTTTTTTTTTATTATTTATACATAAAAGTAAGATTACGACTGATTTTGATATAATTTGTTTCGTCACAATATCTAACTAAAATATCTTTGGACTTCTGATAAATTTACTGATTGGATACAAGTTTCATTAAAACTTATTACAGCTGTATACCTGAAGTTCGACTTCAACAATTATTTCTCGGCCAAACACTATTCCTGGCCAACGTGAAGAAAAATTATCTACCAAATAAAGAACTAGACATTTCAACTGAGATATAAATTAAAAATAAAAGAAGTGTCATCCTATTTGTCGGCGGCTCAAAAAATCCAGGTAAGTTTTAAAATATTCAAATTTTATTGAAAATGAGAAATACGGAAACAATCTGCATCTTTCGTAGAAATCCAATTTTTAACTTATACTACATTTAATTGGCTTATTTGCTTAAGTGACTGCACGAGTAGGACAAAAATGGGGTTGAATGCGCATCGCTGCAGATGCATTTGTGACCTCCTTCCGTCATTAATAGGTTGACTAATAAAGGATCTTTCAATACAACAGCTACAGATATACACTCTTATAACCGATTTAATTTAATCTTTTTTTCTAGTAATGTTATAAAAGCAGATTTAATTTAATTTTAAGTATTTTTTAATGAACAATCTTTGTATGCTGCTACAATAGCGTGAACTCTTTAAGTCAATTTCGTTAGTTAACACTTTTATGAGTAATATTAATTATTTAGCGATAGTGAAAACTCTCTTTGGTAATGTAATGCAATTATGATAAAGTAACTGTACGTAAATATATATTCTTTTATAAATGGAATGGATGAATTGATTGTTGTCATAGAAGTCAAGAATTAATTGTTCTGTTCTGTTGATACATATTACTCATTATAATATATCTGCTGTTAAGAATATTAGTTGATACGAGAATTTAAGCTATAATTATTGGTTTCCTCCAAAATTTAACGCCCACAATGAAAGAAAATATAAAGTTTTTTATTTTTCATTCAATCCAATGTATTTAAAAAAAATGTTACTACTTTAATAAATCTAATAACAATGGCATAGTGCTTGACGAAGGTGGAAGAGGATTATTGGTCAAATTTTTTTATTGCATAACAAGTTCTATTCATTTACTTTCTGAAAAGCCCATCATATAATATAATTTTTTTTTTTTATTTAACTACCTGTTTTCTCGTTTTTAATTTTACTATCAATTTTGGCAAATTATTCATGATATTTATGAATTGTTTTGTTTATTTATTTATAGTTGTAAATAACAAAATGAATAAAACAATTTTATGAATTTTTTAAAAATAATTTTTAGATATTATTTTCTTATCATTATATAAAAAAGATATTACTTAGTTTTCTTAATAAGATTGTTTTCCTCAATTTCAATTCTTAGTGAAGTTAGGTTTTTTTTATACCACAAATTAAAGAGTTTTATTAAAGCCTTTCCAATGCACTTCAACAATATACTATTTTCATGTAAATGTTATTTAAACTACACCAATTATTAATTTTTATAATTCATAAATTCACATACTTTGTAAAGAAGATATTTAATTTATTTGATTTAAATAAGTTTCACATATCTTTTTATTAATATGAAGAATGATACTTTTTGTTACTTATACTTTTTATATCTTTCAAAATAAGATTTTCACTTTATTCAATAAAAAGGTATTTAATCTGAAGGTTTCTAACAGAAATACGGTATTATGTCAACAATTAATAATTATGTATATTTATTAATTTATGTAACAATTAATAAATTGTTAGTGAAGTTTATTATTTATGATAAATTTTTATGTAAGTAACTTTTCATATTCTTAAAAATATGTAAAACATATTATGTGAAATTAGACTAGAGAAACACTGCAGTATAATTCTTATGTAAAATTTATTATAAAGCATTTCTAATTTAGAAAAAATTAAGACTTTTATTAACTATAATCAGTACAACAATTTATAGTTATCATCTTATTCTATAAAACAGTAAATATTGTATCTAAAAACGATAGATATATCCAAACTTTATTTTGCATCTTTTTATTTTATTTGCAAACCTTTATTTTTGCACTCTATCCTGAAATTGAAGAATTTATTTCTTCGTATTCACATCATTTTCAATACTTCATAATTGATCACTGCATTAAAAATATAAAAATGCAAATATTATATAGCTAATTTTAAAAAATTACAACTATATGAATATTGTAAATCCACAGGATAATGATGCCATTAATCATCACATAATTTTAATTAACATTTAATGTTAAATGATATGTTCTGATGTGATGATGCAATTTCTTCTGCAATGATTATCAGTATGTTTCATATATATATATATATATATATATATATGTGTGTGTGTGTGTGTGTTGTGTGTGTTGTGTGTGTGTATATATATTGCTGACAATAAAGCTGTCAAATTAAAAACAGTAAAAGAGAAAATTGATTATTTAGGATTGAAAATTGATTATTTAGGATTAAAGCAATTAAGTTTTAGAAGAATAAAAAAAAATATTATTTCTTTTTATTATCATTTTCGTAATAAATATTTTTATTTTTTGCAAGGTATTCAATTCTAAAATATTTCAATTTATTTTATTGTGAATACTAATGATTTGTAAAATTATGAAACAAAGTAAAGCAGATGACAAATATATTAGCACACATGAAGCATATTAAATGTGCTAATATATTTCATATATTCAACATTTATTGCGTTACTCTAAACTTCAAAATAATGATACAAATATTTCTGAGTTGAAATTTTTTATTAAGATTATTTCTTTTATATTTTTTTTGTTTATTTGATTAGGATTTATTTGATATATATAAATTCACATTGTGTTTCTGTATTTATTTAGGCATGAAATTTAAAGATTTTTTATCAATTAATTACATGTAAAGAATTTCAATTATAAATACTTTAATAAATTACGCTGTATATTAAAGTAAAACAGACGTAAATTTTTTATTTTTTTTTATTTTCCTTTTAAGCTTTTTAGTATATCATATACATTTACTTTTTTGTATGTTAAATATATTCGAAAATATTAGAGAAATGTTTGAAATTATTTTATTTGTAAGTATCAGTGTTAAATTTTATTTATATGGTTATTTAAACTATTAAAATCCCTGAATTTTCAATTATTACTGTTCAAACATATTTAGCATGTAAATTTAAATTAAATTTATAAAACTTTATTTTGAAAATTGTTTTCTGATTTTATTGTTTAATTTTTCATGTAATTTTCTCAAAATAATTATTCTTAATGCTTCTAATAATGTATAAAACTTCATGCTAGAAGTTTTTTCTACAATAGTTATGAAAAACTCATAAAATGTGAGTTAAAAAATTGAAATCGTATGCTATTAGCATTTTAACTTAGAAATGTAAACAAAATAGAAAACTTACTTTGACAATTAAAGCATGGAAAAATCATTATACTACTGTGCCCAAAAAAGTAAGATTAATTTTTTTTCAAAAACTCTTTATTTATTCTTCCAAATTTATTTCATCGCTTTCAAAGTAATCCCCTCCGGACACAATGCACTTATGCCAACTTTTTTTCCAATCCTCAATGCATCTAAAAAGTCATCGGCAGGGATGGCTTTCAAAGACCGCACCGATTCCCGTTGAATTGGTGGTGGAGTGGTCTTTTGAGTTTAGGGAATAGCCTGAAATGGCAAGGTGGGAATACGGTGGTTGTGGAACAATAGGGGTTTCATTTTTGGCGAAAAAGTCAAAAGAATCAATGCAGTGACGCATTCAGTGTTTTCGGTGCCAATCGAGATTTGAAGTGTTTTAGGCCCTAAATGAAATTGGCCGATCCTTTTGAAATTCCATCATCATCAGTAAGGTCTTTAATTATTTTTGGACGATTTGCAAGCACCAAATCTTTAATTTTTTGGACGTGAGTTTCGTCGGTCGAGCTAATTGTTGACCAGACCTCGTCTTCAACGCATTCTCTGACTTCTTTGAACTGTTTATATCACTTGTAAACATTTCTTTGAACTTTTTTAAAAACTGATATAGTTTGCTCACCGAATGTCTTCTGCAATATTCTATACGTTTTCGCAAAGAAAATTGAATGCAAGTTCTTTGCTCAATTAATTCAGACATTTCAAAAATCACCGGAATCAGTTTTAACGTCTCACATAGCCAAGAGTAACTCAAACACTAATAAATATTTTGACGTTAAATTTCACACAGATGTCAAGGACAATTGTTTTTAATTTTTAAGTTGGCAGCAACTTAAAAAAGAAAAAAATATTGAAATTCCATAAGCCACGGTAAATTTAAATTGAAAATTGTTCTTACTTTTTGGGCCTAGTAGTAACTATGTTCCTTACAATTTTTTTTTTTAATTTCGTTACGTGCCAACAAAATTTAATTATTGAATAAATAACTCTTAATTAAATTTCTCACACTATTTTTTAATATATAAATAATCTTTTTAGCCATTCATTGTGTATAGGTAAAAAAAAATATTTTGCATTATGATAGTTTCCTTACTACTAATCATTATCTAAAATTCTATGGAAAATAGGAAAAAAAAGTATCGTAATAATTAAAAAATTTACATGAATATGGAAAAAAAATGTACATATGAAAATAAAATATATTGCTATTGTATAATAAACCTCTTGTGATTAATTCCTTTAATTTTTTGTGTTATCATTGATATTTAGAAGTAATATAAATTGTTTTGCTATAAAATATTATGCAAACCTTTAATTCTAACATATTTTTGGAATGCTATGAAATAATGTTTAGCTGCTATTAATAATGCAATAGTTTCAATGAAGGTATTTTCAAAACTATTACACTCATAATAAAAATAAGAAATTTATCTAAAATTATTGTTATAAATTGTTGATTGTATTCTTTAAATATGCGTCTTTTACACGAGAAAGATCAGCACGCAAATTTAAACAATTGATTTCTGAAATTTGAAACAATTGATCTGAAAATAGATTTTATTGTCGTTTGCGTCAACTCCTTATTTATTGAATATTTAAAAAATATTTTCAAAGAAGGATATATACTACTTCAAACACACGTTGCAAAATAACAACAAATAAGGACATAAAATGAGGTACAATTATTTTTATAAAAAAAAGTAATTCAAATATTTTAAAGTAAATATATATGACTAAACCATCTGATTTTATTTGAAATTGCACAGTAAAATATACGAATTTACACATTTTATTTAATTTACTGAAGTAGTTTCTTTGAAAATTAAAGTTCATAAGATTAAAAGTTGCATGCTCTATCAAGTGTTGTGGAGTTACTTGCAAATCTTTTTACTCAAGAGATGTCCAGGTTTATGTATTAGAAAACGATACTATGGTATAGGTCAGGAGTGGCCAACCCAAATAATCTTGCTGGCCACTTTGGAAATGCTTCCTAACTCCGCGGGCCGCATATAAAATTATATGTCCACTTATTACATTTAGACCAACTATAAACATTTTTTTGGTGGGAATAACTGAAACATAATGAGTTATTATTTCTGTGTTTACTTTTATTATTGCATGTAAACATAGATAATACAATAATAATGACACAGAACGCACACTGTGAGGAAATATAGAATTCTACAAATTAAATATAAAAAATATATAAATATAAATGAAATTAAAAAATGAAATCATCAAAATAGGTGCAAAGATTTTAGTTTAAAATGTCCCTGTGTGCGGAAAGAAAAAGTTACTTGTGGAAGTTAAAAGTTTTGGTTCGGGAATTGAACTTATTTTTTTTTTTTTTTTTTTTTTATCGTGTGTGAACATAATATTGTTTAGGGTTTCCTGGTTAGGGATCCGTGATGTTATCCAAAAAGTAGGGATTTTCTGAAGAATTTGGTTTTTGTTTGAAGTTTTTTGCAGTATGATTTTGAAGCACTTTTTACGTTTTTAAACATTTGTATTTCCAATGGCTAAAAGTACTCGTAGTACGTTGATCAATTCCTTCTTGTTGAAGATTCATATTTATCACTTTTAGCATTTTCCGGTGCTTATTGAGCTGTATAGTGCTTCTTATAGTTGTATTTGGAACATTTCATTCTTCATTTATGTCCAGAATATTCAAAATTTCATATATTCTTTTGGGTATCGTATGTAATAAAGTTTCTTGTAGAATTTCGAATATTTCATTCTTCTTTTATACCTAGAATTTTCAAACTTTGATATATTTTTTTGGCAATTGAATGTTATAGTGTTTCTTGTAGAATTTGGAATACTTCATTTTTCATTTATACCTATAATTTTCAAAC
>BPLQ01007706.1:0-34430 GCA_021605075.1 Caerostris darwini | reverse complement strand
AGAATTTGGAATACTTCATTTTTCATTTATACCTATAATTTTCAAACTTGACATATTCTTTTGGCTATTGAATGTTAAAAAGTTTCCTGTAGAATTGGGATTACTTAATTCTTCATTTACGATTACATTTATCTTACTTTTGAATATTCTTTTAGAGATTCTTGAACAATTTATTCTTCGTGAAGTTCTTGATCTATTCAACATTGATATATTCATGTGGCTATTGAATTTGGCCATTCTTGTAGTATTCCAAACAATTGCTTCATATATCTCGTGCATTATTAAACATTGGCACATTCCTGGGTTTATACATCAGTTCTCGAAAGTTCACACATGATAAGTTGAAATTTGCCAATCAGATTTTAGCATTTTTTTAGGAAAGATTAAATAAATTAATATTAGAATTTTTTCAAACAAAAAAAAAATTAAGAAAGAGAAGAAAATGGAATTTAAATAATTTTTTTGCTATAAAACAATTGAGCTGACATAGCCAATTACTTAATTATTATTAAGTAATTGTTTGCCTCCATAAAAGTAAAATACATTTCAAAAATGAAAAAAAAGAAAAAAAAACTATAGAAAATTTATTAAAATTTTTTTTTTAAATTAATATATATTTTTGAAGTGGAAATGCACTGTCTTATTAAAACATCATTTAAATAGCCAAATTTAACATTTCGCTAAAGAAGGGACATGAAATCACGGTAAAAAAATGAGAACTGAATGAAAAGTGTGAAGAAAATCACAAAGAATCCTTTGTCTTGTGCCTAACTCGGACAGATAATATTCGAATCCTCCGGCGGCTTTCGAAATTAAAGTGATGCAACCCCTTTAACTCAAACGATTCGGAAAGCCCGCATAAGTGGGGACACTTAACCCCCTTTTGCATGAAGTGTTGGGGGATCTTTCGAGGGGTCTGTTAATTCAATAGGAGACACTCTTTGCTTAAAGGGGCAAGGACTTCATCATGCTAGCAATCTCGCTGCCGATAATTTAAAGAAAATCTGCATAAACTGACCCATTTCAGTCAGGAACCCGCGTAATAAAGGGGATTTTGACACGAGTCACGGTACAGAGATGAGTTCCGATTTACAGGAGGGAATTATATTGTCAAAGGCAATTTTCATATCAGTACTTCCACATTTGTTTTAGTTAATTAATGACTAAAATCATGTGCTGTACATTAGATTAAAATATATTTTAAGTATTGAGATTTATTTTAATGTACTGAAACCAAAGCATTTATACTGAAATTTAAATCTCCTACGTCCTTGCCATATTTCCCGATTTTTTTATTTTTTTTTATTGTTTTTAATTTTTTTTTTTTTTTATGTTGAAAATATGCGTATAACAACCTATAAAAAACTGTCCCTTTTTAATTTTTTAACTGTCCTTTTTTTAAAAATATGTTCTTAACATATGATATTAAATAAAAATAAAAATAAAAAAATAATATAACTGTATGTTTTTAAATAAAAAAAAATATGTTCTTTTTTTTAAATACAGTTAGTACATAAAAATATGAATAACTTTATGCTACTACATATCTTAGATTGATTCATTGCTTTATTTATTTTTCATCATTTGTAAATGTAAATTATTTATTGCTTAGTAATATTTTTTTGGATATTCACACGTGTTTGATTTTTTTTTATGTAAAAAAAAAATATATGCTCTTTTTTATTAAATATAGTTAGCACATAAAAATATCAATAATTACTATGTACTACTACAGATAGTGGACTTCATTCATTGCTTTATACATCAGTTCTAAATTTAAACTACAGATTGCTCAATAATATTTTTTTCTGATTTCAACATATGTCCGATTTTTTTTAAGTAAAAAAAAAATTAATAGTCTTCTGCATTTATTGTGATATCTTGAAAATTTCTAAGTTAAAATTATTCATTGTCATTTATTTTGCATAAATAACAAAAAAAATTCCTTTACATTTTCTACAAAATAAAAAATATCTTAGTTTTTAATAGCATTGATTTTCAAATTGCTTCATTAAAATCATATAATGAACATTTTTTTCCCTATTCGTATGTTGACTTAACTAATAAACTTAATTACACTATTTCATGATTTTATTGGCATTTTGTAAATTTTTATTTCATAATTATAAGATATATTTCATAAACTGGGAAATTTTCGTCTGCAAATTTGTTTTGCATATACTTGGAAATCTAACAATTGTAAAATCGTAACAATCGTAAAATGGTGAATCGAAAAACCCTGTTCTTTGAGGTTGAGAATGAAGATGGTGTCACGGCTTTTGGTTTTGAAGCAGAAATCTTAGACTTGATGGAATTTCAATTTTTTTTCCTTCTTAAGTTGCTAGTCCTGGCCTTGACATCTATGTGAAATTTGACGTCAAAATATTCATTAGTATTTCAGTTACGCTTCGCTTTGTGAGACGTTAAAACTGATCCGGCGATTTTTGAAATATGTGAATTAAATGAGCAAAGAATTTGCATTCAATTTTGTTTGCGGAGATGTATAGAATGTTGCAGAAGGAATTCGGTTAGCATTCCTGTAAAAGAAATGTTTAGAAGTGGTATAAACAGTTCAAAGAAGGCAGATACACAATACATACACAAAAACGAAAGCATTTTTCTCATCAGTATGAGTGTAGTTATCGCAGGAACTACAATAATAAAAATTGACAAAATGGCGCGTTGTTGAAATTCGCATACAGAAACAGACTATTTTTTCATTATTTTTTGTTTGTAAAAAATAAGAAGTATTCAACGTAAAAACATTTTTTTAGTTCCAGCGATAGGTACTGGAGTACTGAATAACAGAGTACAATTTCAGACGAATGGGTCGAATAGTTTTTTTTTCCCCTCACACAGTGCAGAAAAAGTAGTTTTGAAATAAATGAGTTTGAAGTTTAAGGTAAGCACATACTCAACAAAATCGGACATAAATATGCACTTACAATTAATATGCAATATAAGCAAAATACAATAGCCCTTCTGTTCTCTCATATTCTTCTGTTTCTTCGGATTTAGTTTTTTCCGAGCTGTTCTGGCCTCTTTAGAAGCACTGGTGATCTGATGATCGGCTGTATAGACCCGCCACGCCACCGCTTGTGGACAGTTTTGAATGCCCATTACATTCATGATTTTTAAGATATCTGTGAAGTTTTCATTGAATGTACAAGCAGCACATTATGTTGCGAAGTCGGTTTTTTTGCCGGCAAATTGCTGCTTTGGCGCAAGTTGCCCTACACAAGAATTGAAGCTTTCATTATTGTTTTGAATGTTATTGCCGAGACATCTTTCTAATAAATCATCGGCAGTTAAATCATCGTCAATCGACTTCAATATTTCTTGCGTTTCATCGTCTAGAGCAGGTGGATGTTCGAAAGTTTCCAAGGTACCTTCAGCTTCACTTTTACGCCATTTACATCAACCTACTGGACATATGAGTACTACTGGACAATACTGGACAGTATGAGTGCTGTGGATTTTCATCTGCCGAGACTTTGTGACAAAATCCCGCCCATATTATACTTAGGGAAATAAAGAAGACCCGAGCAGCTGCATTCCTACGAACAATAAATCTATTTATTGGGTCGCCCGGCGCTTTTACCTGCTTCCGCGCTGACCTGCTAAATGGGTTGTAGATTTTAAAATATCGTCAATATCATTACAAAAATTTAACAGTATGTTCTTAAAGGATAATATTTTTGAAATATCGAAAAGAAATTTGATTTTTTGAAAATTCTAGACCACCGGGTCCCCTTAAATTCATCCGAAGAGCCCCTTGTGAAAGGCCAACGTTATGAGAATATATTAACTGATTTCTTTACGTGAAGTATCTACGCTATTTTTCTACGCTATTTACGCTTTTGGTTCTACTCTCATACGTTTAAGATAAACTAAGAGCACTTTCATCTGTTTAGTTAAAAAGAAACCCCCCCACCCCCACAAAAAATTAACATAATCTTGTATAAATGATGGATCAAAAGCATGCTCAACGATCCATGTGTCTTTGATCTGATATAGCTTTCTGATAGCCATTTAAATTTTCGGCAGCGTGACAGCTTGCAGGTAGAGATTTTGTAGCGTACTTTTAAAAATCTGTGAAATAAGACAACGTTTTTTGTATCCACGTTATTGCACGCTACGTACCACAATATAATCTACATATTTCTTCCTCTTCACAATTTGCATATTTTTTCTTCTTTACAGCTTGCATATTTCTTCTTTACAATTTGCATATTTCTTCTTTGCAATTTGCATATTTCTTCTTCTTCACAGTTTGCATATATTTCTTCTTCTTTACAGTTTGTATATTTCTTCTTGTTTACTGTTTGCATATTTCTTCTTCTTCACAATTTGCATATTTCTTCTTCTTCAGAGTTTGCATATTTTTTGTCCTTTGTTTAATTGATCAATGATCAATTAACATGACAAAAAAAATAAATGTTAATCAGAGTTTGACATTTTTTAAATATTTTATTATTGCTTGTTTATTGTCTTTCGCTAAACAATCTTTTGACACCAGATATTGTTGATAATAACACTTTTTAAATCAAACTGCGACACAACCACCAAAAAAAAAAGTGCTTTTGAAGTACATTTAAACAGGGACAATTTTTTTTTTTTATTCTACAGGAGAGAAATAATATTTTTAATGATTTTTAAAATTCAATAGGGAAATTATTTCTTTAATTGTTTTACAACTGCACCAAGAGAATATTTCTCGAAGTTATGGTGTTCATGATATTGATTCATAAAAATTAATGAATAACTCGTTCAATAAATTAATTTGCTTTTGAATCTATTTTAATTTAAATACAACAATGATCAATTCAAATTTTTTGTTTGAAATCAATATACATTTGTGTACGAAAAAAAGTTTTGTTATACTTTCTTTATAGCACATAATACAAAATTTAAAATCGTTATTTATTGGTTGATTGATTTGTACTCGTTATTGTTCTTTAACATGTAAATTTAATGTAGTTTAATGCTATTTTTTTAATTTAATTTTGTCACAATTGCAATCTCATGCACTTTTGAATTTTATTATCAATTTTTGTTTATTTCATTTTAGAATGCGATATGAATGTATGTAACTTTTTTTTCCTTTTATTAAATGTTTTATATCATTGGATTAATAATATTATATTATATTATACACTGAAGTGACAAAAGTCATGGGATACCTCTTAATATCGTGTCGGCCCTCCTTTCGCCCGGCGAAGTGCAGCAACTCGACGTGGCATGGACTCAACAAGTCGTTGGAAGTCTTCTGCAGGAATATTGAGCCATGCTGTCTCGATAGACGTCCATAATTGTGAAAGCGTTGATGGTGCAGGATTTTGGGCACGAACAGACCTCTCGATGATGTCCCATAAATGCTCGATGGGATTCATGTCGGGCGATCTAGGTGGCCAGATCATTCGTTGGAATTGTCCAGAATGTTCTTCAAACCAATCGCGAACAGTTGTGGCCCGGTGACATGGCGCATTGTCATCCATAAAAATCCCATCGTTGTTTGGGTACATGAAGTCCATGAATGGCTGCAAGTGATCTCCAAGTAGCTGAACATAAGCATTTCCAGTCAATGTTCGGTCCAGTCGCACCAGAGGACCAAGTCCATGCCATGAAAAAACAGCCCACACCATTACGGAGCCACCACCAGCTTGAACAGTGCCTTGCTGACAGTTTGGGTCCATGGCTTCGTGGGGTCTGCGCCACACTCGAACCCTACCATCAGCTCTTACCAACTGAAATCGTGACTCATCGGACCAGGCCACGGTTTTCCATTCATCTAGGGACCAACCGATATGCTCACGTGCCCACGAGAGTCGCTGCAAGCGATGTCGTTCTGTCAGTAAAGGCACTCGAGTCGGTCTTCTGCTGGAATAGCCCAAGAAAGCCAAATTTCTCCGCACAGTTCTAACAGACAAGTCCCTTGTACGTCCCACATTGATTTCTGCGGTTATTTGACGCAGTGTTGCTTGTCTGTTAGAATTTACGACTCTTTGCAGACGTCGCCGGTCTCGGTCGTTAAGTGCAGGCGGTCGACCACTGCGCTGTCCATGGTGGGATGTTATGCCTGAAATTTCATACTCTCGGCACACTCTTGACACAGTGGATCTGGGAATGTTGAATTCCCTGACGATTTCCGAAATGGCATGACCCATGCGTCTAGCTCCAACTAACATTCCGCGTTCAAAGTCTGTTAATTCCCGTCGTGCGGTCATCATCACGTCAAAACCTCTTCACATGAATAACTTGAACAGAAATGAAAGCTCTGCGAAAGCACTGCGCATTTATACCTGTTCTACGCGATGCTACTGCCATCTGAAAATTTGCATATTGCTATCCCATGACTTTTGTCACTTCAGTGTATATATATAGATAGATAGATATTGTGCATGAATGGACGAATGGCAGCTCTCTGTCGCTCGGTTTCAACAGATTGGTTCGAGTCCCGGCGGTGCCAGGGATGTTTGTAGTGATTCGGAATCCACTTTAAGCTGTAGATCCTGGTCTTATATGACTGTTGAGCGTTGTGCGTAGAACTGACGACCCTACTCTGTAAAAAGAAAAACTTCTCTCGTCTCAAAATCTACCAGTAGGTAGACAGCCTTGGCCCCCAATGTCCTATTGGGCCAATGTTGATGATGATAAATATTTATATAAAGAAAAGGTTAAAATCGCCACAAGATAGATTATATTAATGTTAGACGAAAATATTTAATAAAATAAAATGTTTTCGTCTAGCATTAATATAACCTTATGCCTGCTACTTATACGCAATTGGATTATAGGCATAAAACTTCGATGATTAATCATTTTCTCTCTAATGAAATAAAGCATTCACTTTATGAAAAAAAAATTTTCTTACGCGAGTAACACTATCCCCGCAAAGCTCTACGGTCCTGTTATATAGGAACCTACGGTTTAAAGTGGATTTACAAGCATCCATGGCACATCCTTTATGAAGTAGTATAGCAGTAGGCCCATGAAAAAATTTATATGTATTAAAAGAAATTATTAAATACAGTTCTTGCAGAAATTATTAATACTTTAAAATACTTTTTGGAAATCCATATTAAAAATGAACAGCTTTTCGACGCTGCGAAGGCTTTCTCCACTAAGAGCGACACTGACACAGTTTTTGATTGCTTCGAGGTATGAACTAATTCTATATTGAGTGCAATTATATTAGGAAAAATATGTATTGAGAAAAGGCTCTATGTAAATATTTTTCAATATTGCATGCTCTGTTAAAATTTTCAGATATAAGTGTTTAAATACAGACGAAATAAATTGTTTAAAAACTACGATTTTAATAAAAACAAGTAATAAAAAAAAAAATTTAAATAAATTCCTTCATTTTTTTTCACTCTATTGCAGAAAGTCCTTTATAAATAATTTTCATTCATTTTTTTAAGTTTATCTGGCGCCATTTATTGCTAGATATATGCAACTTAAATCTCAAAAAATATAAAATTAACTAATTAAATTTAATTACTGAATTAATATTTTTGGAAAAAACTCTATTAACATCAAGTTTCATCCACTGCAAGTTCGAAAAAAATGTATTTTAACTTGAGTGGATGAATAAAAAGTATTTTATGAACGATTGAAAATTTGAACGAGATGTATATAGGGAGAGTGCGAGCTAATAGAAGGAAGGTCATCCCTGCCGATGACTTTTTAGCATGCATTGAGGATTGAAAAAAAACGTTGGCATTGTGTCCGGCGAGGATTACTTTGAAGGCGACGAAATAAATTTGGAAGAATAAATAAAGAATTTTTAAAAAAGAAAATAATTGGTCTTACTTTTTGGGCGCAGTGGTACAATAATTATGCACAACTATTATGATGAATTTGTTTTGTGAAGATAGAATGATGCGTTTTCTATTTAAAAAAAAATATTTATTTAAATAAAAGAGAGTTTAAACATAATTTCAGATTGACATACTTCCAAAAAATTATTTAATTATAAAGAAGGCTTAATTTAAAAATTTTATTGTTTTCATATCATAAAAGTAAATATGGAAAAAGAAAAACCCATATGGTCCAGAAGGCCCCTCCAGGAGGTAAAAAGTAATATTTCTTACAACTTCTTTTGAAAAAAAAAAAAATAAGTATTAGTTTGCAGAATAATTGTTTGTTTCTGCATTTGATATCAATTGCTATGACATTCAGTTTATTAAATTTTAAATTACAGAAAGAAATGTCCCACTTCCTTCTTCAAAAGGATTGTAATGCAATTTTATAAACTTGTATGTTAATTTGTAGATGGGGTTTGCTTTATTATTGTTTAGTAGGATTAATATCGAATGAAAAGAGAAGATTTTTTACCTTGTATCGTATTAACAGTTCCTGAAATCTTATGATATATACGCTAACTACGCAACTACAAACAAAATAAATTTGGATGATAAATTTACTGTGAGTAATAATAAATTTACTTTTGAGTTTTATAGTAGTAAGTAGTAAACACATTGCACATTTATCATTCCTGGCTGCGCTATCCAAAGCCATCGATTCAAGAACTAACGCTTTTGATGTTGAAAGCAGGATTCCGGTTGTTAAATTGTGCGTCATGGGAGACAAATCGTGAAATTCAAGGCCTTATCTCGATTGAGTGAACTTGTCTAAAAAATGTTGAAGCGCGAGGTGCAGGACTGTTACACTGATAAAAAAAATTACAATAAATAAGCAACATAAACAATTGCGTTTTTTTTTTTTTTAAAAACTATAGCTTAAAAATGCATACAAAAAAGCATCGTGAACTACTGTTGTTTTACTACTGTGTCCAAAAAGTAAAACCAATTTTCGATTTAAAATTCCCGGGGCTTATGGAATTTCAATTTTGTTTCTTTCTGTATTTTTTAGGTTGTTGACACTGTCCTTGACATCTATGGGAAATGTGACGTCAAAATATTCGTTAGTGTTTGAATTACGCTCGACTTTGTGAGACGCTCAAACTGATTCCGGCGATTTTTGAAGTGTCTGAATTCATTGAGCAAAGAAGTTGCATTCAATTTTGTTTGCGGAATGAATATTCGTGTGCGGAACGTGCAGCTTTATATCTCTTGGGTATTATGTATGGTGCATTAGGATATTGTACCTTATCACTGGGTTTCTTTTGGTAAGATTTGTAAGAAAAGAAGCAATAAGGCAGAAGCGAAAAATATAAGGTAAATTTTTTTTTTAAAGTATATTTAAATAAAAAGGGGTAATTTATTCTTTTTTGAGATAGTTCAATGCATAATTCACCACAAAAAATATTTGCCGAATATCATATTTATATAAAATTGTCTTCAAATTGAGATGAGAGTGGTAGAACATTTTCTACTATTCAAATATCCTGGTTCGGGGTCTGAATGTCCGAGTGGCTAGCGTTCTGGCACTCGGTGCCATGGATGTTTGTAGTGGTTCGGAATCCACTTTAAAACGTAGGTTCGGTCTAACAGTAGCGTAGCGGAGGTACTGTTACTCCACGTCCGTAGCTTGTCTTCAAGCTACACGCACCTAAGTGAGTAACTTCGGTGCAGCGCTTGCTTGAAGGCATCCAAGAAAACTGTTTAAGTGTTTATCAGCTGCATTAGAACAGAAAACCATACTAAAAATTTTCAAAATGGATCCTTGTTTTTTAATAAAATAAAAACCGTTTTTTTTTTTTTTTTTTTTTCAAAAACATATTAGTAAAAACAGAATTGTTAAAAAATCCTTTATAATGACAGAAACAGATTTTGGCTTCGGCAATGCTTAATTCATTTATAAGCTCCCTTCGCGTCAATTTTCTCAAGTAAGTTGCCATGTTATATATATATATATATATATATATATATTGTATATATGTAATAAATATGTTGAGAATGATAATAACATTATCATTATCATTCAATTCATTTTCAACATATTAACATGTCAGATAATATGTTATGAATAATACTTTTAAAAAATTGATATTCTTTAAAAATTATTTTCCTTTTCTTTTTCAGCATTACTTTTCAAATTTGATAAAAGACATATACTGTTTTTAAGTGGATGTTCCAATAATGAAAATTTTGAATCAAATTATTATCTACTTTCTTGGACTAGAATTTAACTTAGCAAGCACGTTTGATATTCTTGAAGTTATGTATTTAACTTTTGTTTTCTTTTTATGAACAAAATTATCTAATGAAAATATAGATCGAGCAAGTTGATATTTTTTCAATTACATGCCTTCTAATTTTATGATTTGTTATCAAATTTCTAAAATATTTTTTTAGATTTTAACTGCAATGCAGTCATTGCCATTCTTGATATTCCTAATTGCCCTGCATCCCAATATCCTGTACAGTTAATTTGACGGGTATTCGTAAAGATAGGCATACAATATATATTTATACAGATGTGGGGCGTGATGGCCGAATGGCCACGCTCTGGCGCTCTGTACCACAGGTTTCAGATTCAAGTCCTGGTGGTGCCATGGATGTTTGCAGTGGTTTGGAATCCACTTTAAACCGTAAGTCCCGTTCGAGGTAGTGTGGAGGTAGTGTTACTCCGCGTCCGTAGCTTATCTCCAAGCTACACGTACCTCCTGAGTATTGCTAAGAGAATAATTTCGCTGCAGCGCTTGTCTGAAGGTGTCGAAGACAATTGTCTAAGTGTTTGCCAGCTGCATTAGAAAAAAAAATTTTTTTAATATGGTATTAGCAACACTTTTTTTAATGAAAATTAAACTGGTCAGAATATTAAATTAAATTTTTGTTAATCCACACTTTTTTTCTTTAGGATATGGGACATGGAAAGAAAGCATTTTTTTTTTGTTAGGTATTCAGTAGATAGCAAATCCTTAAAATATTATCGTTAAAGTCAAATGTATTGTATTCATAAAAAGTTTGTTGTTAGAAAGATACATCCATTTAGCCTTGACAATCAGCTGGAGAGAGAGTTTCCGTGTCACCATGGCAACCCTCCTCAGCCATGCATAAATTCATCTCTCCTCTTCCGAGGAGTTTTTTGAGTGCAGAGCATTGTTTCAGTCACTATCGAAGGGGATTGTGTTGACAGCCGTTTTGAGTTCGATACACTGAGAGGCGAATGAATGAAAGGCTTTATCTGAACGGGCAGGTTGACGCCCGATTGTTTAGAGCAGGCGCGGCCCGCCTTGAATATTTTTTCCAGCACGTGAGTTGTATCACACTTTTACAAAATCTATTTATTTTATAATGGCCAAAGTAGTGAAAACCAACGTGTTGAAAAAATGCATTATATGTGCATCCCTCTATTCAAAAATGAACTGCCGAAATGATGAGAAGAAATTAACTTTGATTTTAAATTACTATTCTTGCGAATATAGGGCATATAGTGCCTGTTTTATTGATGAGTTTACAGTTATGAGTTCGCAGAATAATTAAGTGATATTCTGCATATAACTCATGATGAACTAGCATCTTGGAACATATAATATAGCAGGTTCTATGTTTCACTTCAAGTGACCTCAGTGACGCAGTGACCCTTTCTAGATACGCACTGGTGATTGTTAATAGCAGAACAAATGAGACTCTTCGTTGAAGTTGTTAACACTTTCAACATCATTAACCTCAATTTTAGAAAAAAAAGTATTTATATGAAATTTCGAAAACGTCTTACCTTGAATAGTGATTTATTTTATAAATTCTTTATTGTGGTACATGTTTTGATTTCTGAAAGCAATTTTTTTTATTAAAAATAACTTTTTTTTTGTTTCTCAAGCATCATGTTTGTCTACCTATTTTATATGTTCAAATTTTTTTCTATATCGAAAACATATTTTTAAATATATACTAATTGGCATAACCAGTTAACTGAATGCTTTAAAGCAATTCTTGAAAATATTAATTTGACATTCTTCAATATTTATTTCGAAAGAAAATATATTTGGAATCCTTTTTATTCTATAACTTTATTTTCTATAATTTAATTGAGTTTTAATAATTATTGTTATTATTTTAGGTACAAAACAATCAAATTTACTATTGAAGGCAAAAAATTAATTAGTTTTTAAAAAATTATATGACCTAAAATTAATGTTACACTTTGCTGATTGCCTTTCACTTTCTCAAATATGTCTTACTTTTCACTTTTTCTAAGGTGTATAATACAGTTTAATTTATGTAAATTTTTAAGATACCTTCCCCTTTTTTCAATAAATAAAACTACTAAACTAATTATTTTTCCTTTAATTTTTCTACTTCCTGGCATATAAATGTTACACGCATAAATGTTGTGTGAAAACTAGTATGGAGAACTTATCATCTTTTATATATCGTATCGTTAAATCTAATCGTTCAATATATGAATGTTCTTTGTAAGAACGTTCTCTTGAGTTAAAAAATAAACGCCAATTTAATTTAGAACTTCTAGTGAACTGATGTTAAGTTGATAAAAGTCACTTTAGCGCTGTTTTTGTAAGAATAAAGTATTATTAAAAGCGTTATTCATGATGTCGAAGTGAATTATGAGGAAAGAAAAATTGCACTTAGAGCGAAGGTATAACAAGATTATGGCGCATCTTACTTTCGTATAATTTTCAATATTCAATAAAAGGGTATAAAAAAAAAGTATTCTAAGTATTTTAAGAATGGAAATACTATTCGAATAAGAATAATTTCTTCCAATTCCTGTCGTTTCTTATCAGATTTACAATAAGAGTTTAATATAATCTTTGAAAGTCTTTAAAATATATAATAATAAATAAAAATGTGTTTTTTCCCTTTTAAAAATTTATATGTAACATTTTTTTATTCATATAAAAATGAGTTTGCTTTTTTTTTAAATTATTTATTAAAATCTCGAATATAAAAAGTTTATAAAAGTTCCATTTGTACCTGTTGACTTCTGAAAAAACTGTAGAAAAACAGAATTTTCAATGTTGGGATTCACGTTAGAAATATATTTTAAAAGATCTCTGAATAATGTGCATTGTTACAAGATCAATTTATTAACATGCGTTAATTAAGCCAGTTTTTTTTTTCATTTACAAGAAGATACTTTTTTAAAAACACGAATTGAGTTATTTGTTGAAAGCTTCTCACTATAAAAAGTTCTTCATTTATTTAATACTGTTGTAGATAGCTGAAAAATAAAAATTTGGCTGCATTAGTAAATATTTATATTCAACTTTTTACATAGTACATAGTCGAGTTGCATGAGATACTGCTCTGATTACAGATGTGATTCATCTCAGGATCTACCCAACATTTTAAAAAAATATATTCATATTAAAAGCATTCTTCAGTATTCTAGAAAAGGTAGCATAAAGATACATTACTGGACAATAAAATTGCTACACCAGGAAGAAATGTAGATAACAAAATGGCATTTATTGCACAAATATATTATACTAGAAATGACAAGTGATTAAATTTTCAAGAAATTTGGATGGAGAGATTCTGATAAATCAGTACACAGAACAACCACTCTGGCAGTAATAAAAGCACTTATACTCCATTGAGTCATAGATTGGATGGCATGTCCAGGTACAGATGCCCATGCAGCTTCAACATGATGCCACAGCTCATCAACCATAGTGACTGACAAATAGTGGCGAGTCAGTCGCTCGGCAACCATGGATCAGACGTTTCGCATTGGCGAGAGATCTGGTGAACGTACAGGCCAGGGCAACAGCCGAATATTTTGCGTATCAGAGAAGGTCTGTAAAAAACCGGCAACATGCGGTCGTGCATTAACCTGCTGAAACGTAGGGTTTCGCAGGGCTCGAATAAAGGGTAGATCCACGGGTCGTAACACACCAGAAATGTAATGTGCACTGTTCAAAGTGCCGCCAATGCGAACAAGAGAGAGCCGAGACGTGTATCCAACAGCACCCTATATCATCACGCCAGGCTATGGGCCAGTATGAAGATGGCGAATGCACGTTGCTAATATGCGTTCACCACGATGCCGCCAAACACCGATGCGACCATCTTGATGCTGTAAACAGAACCTGGATTCCTCTGAAAAAATGATGTCTTGCCATTCGTGCGCCAGGTTTGATCACACCATTGAAGTCACTCCTATCTGTGACGCAGCGTCAAGGGTACTCGCAGCCATGGTCTCCTAGCTGAAAGTCCATGCTGCTGCAAACGTTATCGAACTGTTCGTGCATACACTTGGTGTCTCGCAAACGACTCCAATTCTTGACTCAGGGGTAGTGAGGAGGCTGCTCGATCCATAAGGTCCATTAAAGCGGCAGTACTGCGATACGATAAACCACAATGCTAGTACGCTACAATTGACCTTTATCAAAGTCAGAAACGTACTGGTACGCATTTCTGCTTCTTACACGAGGCATCATAACAACTTTTCATCAGGCAATTTCAAAATGCAATTCAAATGCAATCAAAAAATGCAATTTGTGTATGGGAAATCGGCTGAACAATTTCCTCATTTAAACACATTGTAGGTGTCGCTACCGGCGCCTGCTTTGTCTGAATGCGATGAAAAGCTAATCATTTGCATATCACAGCACCTTCTTCCTGTCTTTTAAATTTCACGTCTGTAGCATGTCGCCTTCTTGGTGTAGCAATTTTAATGGTCAGTAGTGTACTTTTTGAAAGGGTAGAAATAGCACTTTTTTTCATCTTCATATAAATCTCATTTCACAAATATGAATACAGAACAAGTAGTATAACAGCTAATATGTTCATTATTACAGCTGAACATTCATTTTTATTTCTTCGAACTTTCATCTCGGTTTTCTACAACTTAAAATATTTCATTCGTGAGTAAGAGAAATATTTAAATTTTCTGGTTTTTCCGGGTTTTTTTCTGTATATTAAATTTTGATGTTTTTAAAATGCTCTTAATTCATAAGCGACATTTTTTTAAATATACTAATACTAATATTTCTTATTTTTATTTTCAAAGAACATTTTGCTTTTAGAAATCCCTACACAGAATAGATTGTCAGATCGGTAATTTAGTTAATATATAAAAATATATTAACTATTACTAATTACTTTGAACATTTTCAAATAATTTTGTATTCAATAATTAGACAATCGATGGCCTCTTTTTGTATTTCATCATAATTCGGGGCCTACATCATCTACTATTGAAAGGAAATCAGTTACTCTAAGTAACGTCGTTGAATCAATAATTTCATCTCTTGTGCAGAAAAACAGTTACGACAGATTTATCTTCAAAACTGCACTTTCAAGAAGAATCCAAGAAAATAACACGATTTGCAATTACCTTTCAAAGAATAAGTGAAGAATACATTTCTAGAAAGTTCTGATGGGAATAAAGATTAACTTTTATGAAAGGTTACTGGATGTTGGAGAAGCTTCCATTAGAAAAACTAACAATTTTAACCCAGATTTGAATACTTCATCTGTTATCGGTAAATACTACAAATAAATAAAATTTGTAAAAACGTATTTAATTAAACATAAATGTTGTTTACTCAACAAAGGAATTAAAAAATTATAATCATAATTACACAGCTTGTTTAACAAATATTTATTTCATACTAAAGTGTTTATTTAATTTTTCCAGTTTACATTGAAAATTCGTAATTTCTGATATTTATTTTCTTATCTAGTCTATGCTTAAAAGTCTCTTTGAGCAAACCTAGCGGCCTGATGGCCAACTGGCTGGCGTTCTGGCCTTTGAAATCCAGGCGATGGCATGGATGTTTGTGAGTTGTTTGGAATCCATTTTAAACTGTAGGTCCCGGTCTTTTTAGACTGTCCACAAGATAACCGTAGAGAAAAAAGCCAAGCCAAACCTTTTGAAAAAAACTTACTTTCTAATTTTATGTGGCAACTCTTTTCAGTTCCTTATATGCATGAAAAAATGAAGCGTCAAATTTCCAATCCATGACAGCTTCTTGAATCAAAGAGGGCTGAATACATACTTTATATAAATCAAATTATTAACCAATAAAAAATAAATTTTTTAATGGTTCATAGTCATATTGTATTTATGTGGACTTGGTCTATCAAATTTATTAAATTTTATTTTTATAATGCATTCAATTTGTCCAAAACAGTAGATTTAAAACCTTTCTAAATGGGAAAGTGTATTCTATAAAACTGAGGCACACACAGGTATATAGCAATATTTATGAAATAGATGCAGTCATTCCCAGCAGATACGCGTATTTCCGCATTAAAGTAACTTTTCCCACTCATTGGAGTGGTCGTCAGTGCAGCCTTGTCTGTTCAGAATAACATTTTCTTTCTCAACGCCCTTTTTGGTACAAGTTCACTTTCAAATCCCTTTCGCCTGGCTGGGGGAAAATAAAAGGCGAGATGCTAGTTTGCATGCCTGCCTTTCATTGAATTTGCACCTCGAACAAAAACGGCGGTAAAAGGAAGAGACGAGCAGCGCTATTTTTCTAGTCCACGAGGACGGGAGATTAGAGCATTGCTAAGTGGGTATTTTCGGAAGGAAACTCCTCTGGGGACGGATCGGCCTGTCTGTCCAGTACACTGCAGTTTAATTGTTGAATTTACTTGCAGTTTAATTTTCCCATTTTCCAATATCATGTCGCTTTATCCTCACTCTTATTTCTTTATGAAATCACACTACTTATTATGGCTTTTATTCTGATTAGGCAAATTACAAAAATTATCTATTTCTTTTTACTTAAGTGTTCGTGTTGATAATACACTCAAGAGCCAAAACATTATGACCACCTGTCAATAACGAGTTGGCCCACCTTTGGCGCGCAACACAGCTTCAGCCCGCCTTGGCATGGTTGTCACAAGTCCTTGGTAGATGGCCGGAGACAGATTGTACCAGATATTTAAGCAACGATCCCGCAAATTAGAGATGTTGCGAATTGGTGGTCTTTGAACTCTGAGCTGCCGTCCCAGGACATCCCAAATGTGTTCTATAGGATTGAGATCCGGTGAGTTAGGCGGCCAGGACATTAACTGGAATTCAGCATCATGTTCCTGGAACCACTCCAACACAATTTTAGCCTTGTGACAAGGGGCGTTGTCCTGTTATAACATTCCATTTCCAGCTGGAAAAACAGAGGCCATGTAAGGGTGCAACTGGTCCGCAATGATGTTCAGATACACTGTAGCATTCATGGTCTTCTCTACCACAACCACGGGTCCCAGAGACGTCCAAGAGAACGTCCCCCAAAGCATAATACTGCCACCACCGGCCTGTGTATGACCTACTCTACATTGAGGGAGCAACTGTTCGTTTGGAAGATGGCGTATCCTGACAAGGGCATCGGCGTAATGAATGACAAACCATGATTCATCTGACCAGGCAACTCTCTCCCACTGATCCATAGACCAGTCACGATGTTCCAGGGCCCAGCGCCGGCGCAGTTGGCGATGACGATTGGTCAGCAAAGGCACACGAGTGGAACGTTTGCTGCGTAGTCCCATATCCAACAGTGTCCGCAGAACAGTGTGCTCCGATACTATTCTACTTGGCCCTGCATTGTATTGGGCTGTCAGCTGAGCCACTGTCTGGCTCTGGCTTTGCTTCACCAGGCGAGACAGTCTCCGACGACCTCTTTCTTTGATAGCGTGTGGACGTCCAACACTATGTCGTCTACTGCTGGTTTCACCGTCATTCGTCCACTTTGCATAAGTACTAACAACTGTAGATCGCGAACAACCCACGAGTCGTGCAGTTTCCGAAATACTTGTTCCGAGCCTTCGAGCCATTACAATCTGCCCTCCATCAAAGTCGCTTAGATCCTCAGCCTTTCCCATCACACACAGAAGTAAGTGAAAGAATGATTCTTCATCATTCTGGTTCACGGAGTACCATGGCCATGTAGGGCCTGAAAAACTCCTAATCTGTTACAGTAAAAGACATTGGAAAAACAGTACATTACTATAAAAAAGAAGGCAGTGAGCATTGGTCATGTCCACACGGCAAAAAAATAAAAAGAAACATTAGACATTTGTGAAAAGAGAAACGGAAAAACCGAAGAAAGCATGATACAATTAAAATTTCGAAAAGCAATTAAATATTTAATTTAAAACATTTAGCGATGATTTGAAATTTTTCAAAAGGTGAATTAGCATTTTTTAATTGTGCATAGAAGTTGTCTATACCACCAAGCATGTTGAAAATGCTGGAAACTTCCTGTAGGATATACACTGTTTTGGCAGCCGTATCATGATCAAAATCTTGCCAGATGTTTTGCGATCGGGAATCACTGATGGAGCAGCCAGCGAAAGAATGATTCTTCAGACTCTCCAGCAGCAGTTAAATACCACTTCCACCTGATCACGTGCCTTCCATGTCATCCAGGCGAGTTCATTGCAAAATGTAGGGGTTGTCATAATGTTTTGGCTCTTGAGTGTAAGTTCTATTTAGAATCCAACTCGCCAACGTTACATTCTTTCACAAATAACTCACTGGGAATTCACTATGAATATAAAAAAATAATTAAATATTAAATTAAAAATAAAATAGTAAAATTTTAAATTAAAAAAAAATATTAAAATATTGAATTATTATTTCATATTAGTATCATCTACTTTGTAAAAATTTTCTATTTCTAAAAGAAGAATATTATATAAATGTCGAAAATAATCCTTTTTCTTAACCATTTAGAGACTTTTGCACTTATATGGTCTTTTTAGATCATTCTTTTTTCAGATTCTCGAAATATCTTGTTCATTTTATTAATGCATGGAAATAATTGACCTTTTATTGCATACCCTTCTATTTGGAGCCTGAATGACCGAGTAGCTAGCGTTCGCTACCACAGGTTTCGGATGCGAGTCCCGGCGATGCCATTGATGTTTGTAGTGGTTCGGAATCCACTTAAGCCGTAGGTCCAGGTCTAACAGCTTCGAATACAACTGTCTAAGTGTTTGCCAGCTGCATTACAAAAAATATATATATATTGCATCCATTTGTGACATTTATTCATTTGTTTCTCTAATACAGTTT
This sequence comes from Caerostris darwini, assembly GCA_021605075.1. Lineage (NCBI taxonomy): Eukaryota > Metazoa > Arthropoda > Arachnida > Araneae > Araneidae > Caerostris > Caerostris darwini. The sequence continues at coordinate 15,530 of BPLQ01007706.1, read as the reverse complement.
TGCCTTGTGGGCATCTCTAGACATATAGCTGGCATCAAATTCCATTTACTACATCATGCATAAATATTTCAGTCAAAAACACTTTGCTACAAAAACAATTTGGGCGTTATTCATTCTTCCACGGGCGGGTACATGAGCGATTTGGGCCAGCACAGATCTATGTAATTGAATATTGTAGCATTAACAGCGCGTACTTTTTCTTTTTTTAATCTAGCGTCCTTCATGTCAGTAAGCTAAGTTTATGCCATATTATTAATGAGATAATCAATAACAAAGAATAAATTTTTAGCCATAACTCTGAATTTTAGTAAAAAAATCTTCTAGTTACGCATTTCCACAATCCTCCCAGAGGCTGAATCTACCATCTAATAAACAGAAAATTATTTATTAAAAAAGAATTTTTTTTTTTTTCAAAAAATCTTTATTTATTCTTCCAAATTTATTTCATCTCCTTCAAAATAATCCCCTCCAGACACAATGCACTTATGCCAATTTTTTTTCCGATCCTCAATACATGCTAAAAAGCATCGGCTGGGATGGCCTTCAAAGTGCACGGCAAAGTGCAAAGTGTGATAAATCTCATGGGCTGCAAAAATGTTGAAGGTCGTGGGTTGACCATCCCTGATCTAAGATTTCAACTATTGAAAGCAAATCTTTTCCAAATCAAATAAAACCTTAAAAAAAAAAAGAAAATTAAATTTATACCAAATGTAGCAAAGAAATCTTTATATTTATAACGGGTTTTGATTTTTTTAAGTTAGCCTTGAGAATAAAAACGTTCTTAAAAGTTATCATTTGTTAAAATGCATTCGAAAATGAAAATCGAAGTATTTCGACTCATTTAATAGTAAAGTATAATTAAGTAAAGTTAATTAGTAAGTATAATTTCATTAATAAGCAGTAGTTAAAAAAAAGGTATTACTCTAAAATATTAAAATATAATCCTAATTATGTTAAATGTTTAAGGAAAGAGTATGTTAAAATATAATTATGTGTAAATTTGTCTTTTGTACTAACTCAGGAAAATTATGTTCAAACTTGACTAATTTAATGATATAAAACTAATTCTATATGATATATGCTGATTTTTCCTTGAAGATTTCTGTATAAATATTTAAAAAATATTAAAAGTTTATATTATATCTAGTAAATAATTAGGTTTGGTAATTGTTAATGAAAAACACAATAAATTCATCGGCTTTTAGGTTGCTGAAAGTTTTCAGAAAGCGTTATCTTTGATTGAAACGAAATAAACTCAGTAATCTCAAAAAGGTCTAGATTCGTTTTAATCACTATAATTTTTAGGTCGAAGGTTCGAATCTGAACTGTAAACTATTTTTTATTATAAATGACAACAGATGGCGCCACGAACAGACTCTTTCATAACTCCTCCTCCTGTAACTTCATATAAGGCTGTTGTCTTATACGGGGATTCGAATGTAAGAGCAAGGGCAGAAAAAGGAACGCGGCGGAGTTGCTGATGGCGGGCGGTTGCTCGAATAAGTATTTGTACCAATAAATATTTTATTATATCAACTGAAAGTTGTGTTTATTAATGAGAAAAGAAAAAGAAGATAACAGGTTTTATCAGAAGTGGGATTTAGGATCTACAACATGACAATTACGTTTTGAGTAGTAAAGGAAAAAAAAAGGTAAATGATTTCCTTTCTACGTTGAAGTTTAAAATATAAATATTTTTAAGTATTGAATATTTCTTTCAAGTTGATATATATGTTTAAAGTATTTCTCAAGTATTAAAGTGTTTCTCAAGTATTAAAGTATTCCTCGAGTATTAAAGTGTTTTTCAAGTATTAAAGTATACTCAAGCTTAAAAAAAAAAAAGTATAAGTATCGAAATGTCGTTCCTTGGAAAAGGTCGTAAAAGTGATCTTATAGAATTAGGAACAGAACTCGCTGTAACGATTCCACCGGAAGCTGTTATAGTTAGTATCAAGAAATTAATAACAAGTAGTGAAAATTATGACGAAGAATTTGTTAAGCAAGTTTTCGAAAGAATAATTCAGGAAAGAATTAAAAGAGAGGAAAATGAAAGGTTAGAAAAGGAAAGAGAAAAGCAAAGAACTTTTGAATTGGAAAAATTAAAACTGCAAAACGAAAATAAAGTTACTAATGCTCCGGAAGTAACCAAATCAGTTGATTTAAGAAATCTCATGCAGAGATTTAATCCGAAGGAAGGAGATATAACGTCATTTTTAATTTTATATGAACGGCAGGCAAAGCGAGTGGGTATAGAGGAAAACGATTTTGTATTCCATTTATTAGAATTGTTACCCTTTGAAATTACCCAACTAATCGCTAGAGAATCTGAAGAACAAGTTAATGAATATGCATTTGTTAAGAATCTGCTGTTAAAGAAATTTAAATTAAGCCCAGAAATTTATCAATCATACTAGGGATTCTAAAGGTACGTGGACAGATTTCGTTTTCGAAATAAGAATTATTTTAACGAATGGTTGAAAGGTTTAAAAATTAATGATGAACTAATTATAACAGATCAGTTGAAAAAACGGGTTCCAAATTTTATGCGAGAACATTTTATTGATACATGGCCTAAATATGTAAATCCGAAAGTGTTGGCAGGGATATTAGACGAATACGAAAATGTTCGTACCGGAATGAAAATAAATAATGAAAGCAAGTATAATAAATTTGGAGGTCATTGGGATGACGCAAGAAATTATTCGCGGTTATCAAATTACCATAAAAGTGGATTCCAGACTAATAAAATGGAAAACAAATATGCTATAAGTCATAAATTAAATGAGAAAGAAAACTCGCGTACATATGTTGATAGTCATAAAGTATTTAATTCCTCTATTCGTAATGAAAAGGGTGAACCCAAGTGTTTTTCATGTAATTTATTCGGACACATCTCAAAGGATTGACCAAGTCCTTGTACTTTATGTGGTTTAAAGGGGCATTCAAAAAAATATTGCTCAAAGAATAAAAAAGAAGTTAGTTTAAGTGTGATTGACCATAAATCGTTCGTAACTGCTGACAAGTATTTGAGAAATGCTACAATTAATCATCGTTCTGTTAGTTGTTTGCTAGATACTGGTGCTTCTTCTTGTTTATTGAAAGAATCGCTTGCAGAACGTCTAGGAATTAATATGAAGCCTTGCAAAAAAGATCTTTATTCCTTTGGGAATCAAAAATGTCCAGTTTTGCAGAGTTTAGGAGCAGCAGTCGTAGATTTTCAAATAGGTGGAGTAGTGGGAAATGATATTCCCTTTTTAATTGTTCCAGTTTCGGCTCAACCAGTTGATTTATTAATCGGGCGCACCTTTTTAGATTTACCATATATTGCGTATGCTAAGGTCGGATATATTTTGCATATCGGTTATGCTAAAGATTACCCATTTATTGGATTAAACTGCATCGAAGAAACGCCACGTATTAAATTGCAAGTGGAGGAAACTACGAAAATAATAAATAATGGCATAAGTTTTGTAAAGGCGAAAACAGAACAAATAAATAATGGATTAATTACGATGCAGAGAAAGGAAAGAAATTTTGATTCTTTGTTAGAAATAAAAGAAGGTAAAACTATTATACCAATTATTAATATTGGATGTAAGGAAATAATTTAAAAAGAAAATCAGAACATTGGAAATGTAGAATTAGTGGAGGAGGTCAACTCGGAACCAGATTTAAATTATTTTAATTTGATTAATGACACTTCTTCAGTAGAAATATTAAATGTTAGTACAGATAATGTAGAGCGAAATCCTATATGCTTAGAACAAATAAAAGTTAATAAACACTTAACTGAACAACAACAGAAAGACATTGTTGATTTGTTGAATGTGTATAGAGACTGTTTTGCATTAAACATATCGGAATTAGGATGTACAGGACTAATAAAAATAGATATTAAAGAAGTTGAGGGTTCAACACTTATATGTATGAAACCGTATAAAACAAATGCAGCCGAAAGAAAAGCAATTAAAGAAATCTTAATCTTCCGAAAAGTGAATTGACTCGACAACCTACGTTGGCACTCTATAATCCCGAGGCTAAAACTGAAGTTCATACTGATGCAAGTGCGGAAGGTATCGCTGGCATGCTACTTCAAGTTGGAAGTGATAATAAGTGGCACCTAGTTTACTGCGTTAACAAGAAAACGACTGAATTATCATTCAAGTAAATTGGAGTTAATGGCTATTGTATGGACATTAGAACGATTGAGACAATTTTTATGGGGAATAAGTTTTACAGTTGTCACTGACTGTCAAGCATTAATTTACATGAATGCCAAAAAATCATGTAATCCTCAGATAGCACGATGGAGTATACTTATTCAAGAATATAATTTTGAAGTTCGCCACAGACCAGGCATAAAAATGACACATGTTGATGCTATGAGTCGAGCTCCCGTTTCAGAATCGGAAGATACTATAACAAACCTCATAGAGAAGAAATTTGAAGTATACCTAACACTAAGTGAAGATGAACAAATTTTGATCATTCAGCATGCTGATAAAGATTTAAGAAAATTGATTGACACTTTTAAGAAGGAAGAGCATGAAAGAACATATGAAGAAAAGCAACAAATTGTTAATTTTGCCTTCAAAAGAAACCGAATCTATAGGAGAATCAAAGAAAAAGGAAAAGAGAAACTTCTGTATATTATTCCAAAAAGTATGAGAAAAAGTACTGCTGTTAAATTTCACGACCTTATGGGACATTTTTCTGTTGATAGGACTGTCAGCAAAATAAAAGAGTTATCCTGGTTTCCATACATGAAGCGTTACTTACGGAAACATATTTCAATGTGTTTCGAATGCTTAGTCAACAAGACTCCAGGTGTAAAACAACAAGGATATCTACACCCGATTAATCCTGGAAAAAGATCCTTTTCAGTTGTTCACATAGACCATTTAGGACCTTTCGTGAAAAGCACATGTGGAAATCGAGATTTATTAATCATAATTGACAACTTCACAAGATTTACCAGACTTATTCCAGTCAAAAATACTGCCTCCCAACATGTTTTAAAAGCTTTAAAAAAACTTTGTTGAAGATTTTGGATTACCTGACCTAATCATAAGTGATAGAGGCTCCTGTTATACATCGCATCAATTTGAGAAGTACTGTCATGATAACGCAATAAAGCACACCTTGAATTCTATTCAGCATCCTATGGGCAATGGCATAGTAGAACGAACCAATAGAACAGTTCTTTCTACAATAACGACGTCCATGAAAGATTCACGACATAAAGAGGAGAATTTACGTATAAAACAAACAGAAAGGAATTTGAATAATACGGTGAACAAAACCACAAATAAAACGCCATTCGAAATTCTTCATGGCTATTCACCTAGATTTAATGACGGAGTCCTTCGAAGAGTCGCAGACGAAAGTATTGATGAATGGACTGATCCCAAAAACGTTCAACAAGAAACTAGAAGTGTAATAAAAAAGAAACAAGACAAAATGAAGAAGTATTACGACCAGAAAAAATGCCGAACAATTACTTTTGAACCAGGTGAAATAGTGGTTGTTCGACGTTTAGCAAAATCAACGGGAGAACCTACCAAGACTCAAGCAAAATATAGAGGACCCCTAATTGTGTCCTCTAACGATACTTATCGAGTGACTCAGCTGGAAGAACAAGAACGAGGCAGATTCTTCATCACAACAGCACACGTGAGTCAACTTAAGACATGGCGACTTCATAAAGATGATTGTGACTCGGATGATGAGGAACCCCAAGGATCTTCTAGAGTTTCTTCAGATAATCCATGTAACGACTAGTGCCTCATTCATCAATAACTATAAACATTGTTCCTGAACCTTTTTTTGAAAGAACATTTACTTTTTTTCATTGAATTTTAACTTTTTTTATCTGAACTTTTTAGGAACTCATTTGGATAGTGATCATATTAGAACTTTAACATCTTTTTTATTAATAACAAAATTATTACACGTTTTATGTGCTGTATATATATATTTTGTTTATTTTTGTATATGATAAAGTGTAATTTACTAAGTAAAGTTTATGTAGCAATTGACGGCAATTGATTGGTCAGGATGCCCGAATGTAAACTATTTGTTATTATAAAAGACAACAGATGGCGCCACGAACAAGAGCTGTAACTCCATATAAGGCTGTTGTCTTGTACGGGGATTCGAATGTAAGAGCAAGGGCAGGAAAAGGAACGCGACAGAGTTGCTGATGGCGGGTGGTGGTTCGATTAAGTATTTTTGGTACCAATAAAATTCATATATATATATCAACTGTCAATCAATGAGAATAGAAAAAGAAGATAACAGTTGTAATAAAATTATAATAAGTAAATGGAGACTTTATCGTAACAAGTATAATTAGTACTTCTATAGAAAGTCAGTAATGGGGTGAATTTCAATATACATTAACAAGAGCTTTGGAAACAGCTGTTAATAAGGGTTCATTTTAGCAACCATATACTAAAAAAAAAAAGAAATTTGTAATCAACAAGTTATGATAGATTTAAAAGTTTACTAGAATCAACTCATTTGTTTCAGAGAGAAAACTTCGCCAAAATATAGATATTCGTTGAATTACAGTACAGGCTTTTTATTCTAATTAGACCAGCCCCTACAGTTTACCGTGGATTCCGAACCCCTAAAAAAACTCCCTGCCACCGCCAGGATTCGAACCTGTAGAACTAAAGGTCAGAGCGCCAGCTATTTGGTCATCAGGCTGCATTGGATCGAATGAGATTTGAATGTCAGTATACTAAACACCTATTTAAGTTGTAATAAATGTAGGCTGTATCGTAGCAAATATAATTTCTGCATCTTCTATAGAATGTCAATAATGGGAGAATATCAATATAAATTAAAAAGAGCTTTGGAAACAGCTGTTTATAAAGGTTCGTTTTAGCAACCAAGTACATAAAACTAAAAGAAAACAAAAAAAGAAAATTGTAATCAAAGAATTATGATAGAAAAATATAGATCGGCTGTAGTTAGGCGTTGAATTTCTGAATACCTGCCACCGCCACCAGATCTAGAACCTGTATCAATAAAGGTCAGCATTTTTATACTTTTTTTCTCAAACATTAAATCTAAAAGACTTTTAAATTCCCTCCTAGAATACTAAAAAAAATTTTTAAAATTAAGAAAAAAAAAGTAAGAAAGAAACGAATATATTATCAAGGTAAAATTATTCTGATCTCATTTCTTTTTACAAAATTTCGATACGAAATTGATTGTATTGATTGAAGTATTAAGAAGAGTGCTGGAATTTTCTCTCCAGAACTCTCTGTTTGTTAAAAGCAGATTAATTGCAAAATACAGAATAGAAAATTTCGCAGAAATACGCAACATATTTACACCCTTTATTTTTTTTTAATTAAATCTGGAAAATTCACTGGTTGGACACTAAAAAAAAAAAAAAAAAAAAAAAAGAAAGAAAGAAACGAATTTATTATCAACGTAACATTATTCTAATCTCATTTCGTTTTACTAAATTTCAAGATGCAATTGGCTGCAATATTCTTAAATATGTAGAAAGAAATTTTCCCTCAAGAATTCTCTATTTGCTGAGAGCAGATTAATTGCAAAATACAGAAAAGAAAATTTTGCAGAAATAAACATTTTTTTTAATGCATTATTTTAAAAAATTAAATCTAAACGATATTTTAATTAACTCGTAGGGCACTAAAAAGTAACAACAAAGAAAGAAACATATGTACTGTAAACGTAAAATTATTCTAATTTCATTTTTTATTACTAAATTTCAAAATGCAATTGACTGCAATATTCTTAATTAAGTAGAACGCATTTTCCCTGAAGAATTTTGCATTTGTAGAGAACAGATTACTTGCAAAATACAGAAAAGAAAATTTTGCAGAAATAAAAACATTTTTTATGACTTTTTTTGAAGAATTAAATCTAAAAGATTTTTAAATTCACTCGTAGGACACTAAAAAACAACAACAAAGAAAGAAACAAATGTATTATAAACGTAAAATTATTCCAATCTCATTTCGTTTTACTAAATATCAAGATGCAATTGACAGCAATAATCCTAAGTATTTAGAAGAGTGCTGGAATGCTCCCTCAATAACTCTCTATTTGCTGAGAACAGATTAATTGCAAAATACAGAAAAGAAAATCTTGCAGAAATACACCAACCTTTTTATGCATTTTTGTAAAAAATTAAATCTAAAGGATTGTTCGATTCACTCGTAGGACACTAAAAAAATAAAAGAAACGAATGTATTATTAACGTAAAGTTATTCCAATCTCATTTCGTTTTACTAAATTTCAAGATGCAATTGACTGCAATATTCTTAAATATGTAGAAAGAAGTTTTCCCTCAGGAATTCTCTATTTGCTGCTGTTTTGCTGAAATACACAACATTTTTATGCATTTTTTTTTAGAAATTAAATCTAAAAGATTTTTCGATATACTCGTAGGACACTAAAAAAAATGAAAGTAATAAACGAATATATTATCAACGTAAAATTATTCTAATCTCATTTCTTTTTACAAAATTGCAAGATGAAATTGATTGCCATATTCCTAAATATGTAGAACGAATTTTCGCTGAAGATTTCTCCATTTGCTGAGAACAGATTAATTGCGAAATACAGAAAAGAAAATTTTGCAGAAATAAAAAACTTTTTTATGTCCTTTTTTAAAGAATTAAATCTAAAAGATTTTTAAATTCACTCGTAGGTCACTAAAAAGAAAGAAAGAAAGAAACGAATGTATTATCAACATAAAATTATTCTAATCTCATTTCTTTTTATAAATTTCAAGATCCAATTGACTGCATTATTCGCTAAGAGCAGTTTGCAAAAGAGAGGAAAGGAAATTTTATAGAAATGCTCAACATTTTTATATCTTTTTCAATATCAAATAAATACATATTCAGATTATTTTTAAAGCTATTAATCTTGTCACACCTCTAACGAACTGTTAGTAAAAATAATTACTTGAACAGAACATCCTTCGAAACCACATACGTAGGGCCAATAATATTATCGTTCTTTACTAAAGAATTTGCCTAATTAAAAGCTATGGGGGTGAGGGGTTTGAAGTAGAATGGAAGAAACATGAGATTAGATAATTAACATATTAGAATTAGAACACATTTAAATAATTGTAAAATACAAATATAAGTCAAGAAAAAACATATAGGTAAATGTTTTCCCGCTTAATGTTTTTGGCTCATTAACTTTTTGTTTGAAATCTCTAGAGGAAGTCGACTTACAAGGTGCGTAGGTTTCCTATCCCTGTAATGCATAATGCAATGAAAAGGAACAGATCATTAGTGAAGTAAACTTCTAATCTAATAGAGTCCCAAAGTGAGGGAACAGAGTTCGAATCAGTTTTCATAAACAAGGGTGCAGCGTTCTAATGAAGAGAATGTGCTCTAATGAGTGATCTCAAATTTGTCAGTACTTAAAAGTTTTTAGTCCTTTCCTTCTGTTGGAATTGTTATGCTCTAGTTCGCGCCAAGCAGCGTCACATAGTAGTTTTATGGAAATCGATCCAGAATTGCGCTGTTGGCGTGAAAGGAGCTGATTGGTTGCTGCGAAAACGAGTCTTATACAAAAAAGGAACATTCTTCTTCCAGTTGAGCTTGTTGTTTTCTTTCGACACACTAACACCGAAGTAGCAGACTTCCTTCAACAACCACACGTAAATGATATCAGTCAGGTCCGCCCAGCGGAAGTCTGTGAATTCATTAGGAAGATTAAACCTAATAAGTCTCCTGGGATTGATCGCATTAGTAATCGGATGTTAAAATCTTTACCTTACACATATGTGCTACTGATCACTTATCTAATTAATTTTTTAATTGATAAGTGTTATTTCCCACAGAGCTGGAAAACTGCCGTAGTCATTCCTATTCCAAAACCTGATAGCAATAGGGCCTACCCCCAAAATGACCGTCCAATCTCACTACTCAGTGGAGTGAGTAAAATATTCGAATATTCGATTCTTAAACGCCTGGATCAGCACTGCACAGACCATAATGTACTTATACCTGAGCAATTTGGGTTCAGAACCCAACTCAGTATTTCTCACCAGCTCTTACGTGTTAACGAGCTGATCCATGATGGCTTTATCAATCGTAAATCTACGGGAATATTATTTCTGGACGTAGCCAAAGCCTTTGACAAAATTTGGCATAATGGCTTACTACTCAAGCTCATCCGACTTGGTTTTTCGCCCCAGTTTATTAAAATTATACACTCGTATCTCACTTCACGTAATTTCAGAGTGCGAGTGGGAGGGACCATTTCCAGCGATCATCCAATCAGGAGCGGGGTACCACAGGGATCTCTGCTCGGCCCTAGATTGTTTCTAATCTCTGTGAACGACATACCAAAGCCAGAATTCTGCAAACTGGCTATGTTCGCAGATGACACAGCGATTATTGCACAGCACAAGACACCAAACTCCGTCGTTGCTCTGCTCAATAATTATATTTCTCGCTTGGAAAGTTGGTTGACCACCTGGAAGATCAAAATAAATCCTTCTAAAAACGCGTGCCTCTTGTTTACACATAAAAAGAACGTCGGTTCACTTTTGAATGTCACTCTTTTCGGCCAACCAGTCCCCTGGGTTACTGAGTACAAGTACCTGGGGTTAATTTTTGACTCAAAATTAACCTATAAGACCCACTTTGCCAAAGTAGTTGCTAAAGCAACTGCTGCTAGCATAAAGCTAAGAAGCATAATTTCTCGCAAGAGCAGGCTAGCGATCAGACATAAGGTTTTGCTCTATAAGCCAATCCTTCGACCAATTCTCTTATATGGATGTCCTATTTGTACGTCCTCCTCAATCGCAAATCTCAAGAAGCTACAAGTGTTTCAAAATAAACAGATAGCTATGATAGTCAACGCCTCGTGGTTTGTTAGAAGGAAACAACTCCACAGAGACCTGAATATAGAACCTATTATGGACTATATTTTCAAAATTTCTAAGAATTTTCATTCTAAATGCCCTCAGATCCGCAACGAAGTGATCAGACAAATACCTGTATACCATCCAGGTGTGGCTAGCTCCAGGAAGAGACCCAGAGCTATCTATGATCAGCAATGGGAATCTTTCCCGGCATTGAAAAGGCGTTGTGGATTTTATCCTACAACCGCCGATTCTACCGCTGTGGCTGTTGTCTAGTCACTCCGATCACTTCAAGCGAATCTGAGCTGCTAATCTTTGGCATATAAATCTTAACTTGTTTATTTGCTACGATGTGCACCTTAAATTAGAACATGGCTATCTGACTCTTTAAGTTGTAATTATAAAATTTAATTGTAAATTTTTTAATAGTTCACTTTTATTTAATTAATTTATCCTCTAACTGTTAACTTATTTTAAATTAATTTCATGTAATCTTTTACCAGCATTAATTTTATCTTAATTGCAATAACCTTGATTTATTGTTTACGTTTAACTTTTAAAATTCCGTAACCTGGCTTAAGTCTTATTATTTTTAATTTAATGTTAAACCTTAATCTTTTCAATAGTAAATCTGAACTGTTCGCTGCTCGTGCTTAATTGTAAATAATTATTATGTATATTATGTATAAAAATTTGAAAGAAGTATATACTTTCCTAGTCTTGGCTAGGTTTTTAAAGAAATTGTTAACTTGACTCATGGCGCCATCTATCGGCAAAATAGTCAACCACCAATTGTAAACAAACTGTGTTAACACAGCTTGTATGTCACACATTTTAATTCTATTTTTACTTTTATCTTAAATTCTTTATTTTATTTTATTCATTTAAACTTTGTTTAACTTTAATCTTTTATTTTTGGGCATCGTCAACGGACTCTTAATTGTACCTAAAGCTTTAGCTTTTTCGATCTCCTGCTTTAATTGTTTGCAAGCAGGAGGTGTTTTTCTTAAATTTTATCCCTTTGTTTACCTTTTTCATTTTTACTCAGTAATTTTAAGCAACCCATTTTGTGCTAATGTTTTAATTAAATTAAGATGTGGAGGTATTGTGGCTCTTAAAGCCACCTATAGCTGTAAATATAAATATATATTTATATTTATAGCTATAAATATATTTATATTTAATATATAAATATAAATATAAATATAACTATAAATATAAATATAAATATATTTATAGCTATAAATATATATATAAATATAAATATAAATATATTTATAGCTATAAATATAAATATAAATATAAATATATTTATAGCTATAAATATAAATAAAATATAAATATAAATATATTTATAGCTATAAATATAAGTAAAAATATATTTATAGCTATATATATAAATATAAAAATAAATATATTTATAGCTATAAATATAAATATAAATATATTTATAGCTTGAAATATAAATATAAATATAAATATATTTATATTTATAGCTATAAATATCAATATAAATATAAATATGAACATATTTATATTTATAGCTATAAATATAAATATAAATATATTTATATTTATAGCTATAAATATAAATATATTTATAGCTACAAATATAAATATAAATATAAATATATTTATAGCTATAAATATAAATATAAATATAAATATATTTATATTTATAGCTATAAATATAAATATGAACATACTTATAATAATAGCTATAAATATAAATATAAATATAAATATATTTATATTTATAGCTATAAATATAAATATAAATATATTTATAGCTATAACTATAAATATAAATATAAATATATATTTATAGCTATAAATATAAATATAAATATATTTATAAATATAAATATATTTATAACTACAAATATAAATATAAATATAAATATATTTATAGCTATAAATATAAATATAAATATATTTATAGCTATAAATATAAATATAAATATATTTATAGCTATAAATATAAATATAAATATAAATATATTTATAGCTATAAATATAAATATAAATATAAATATATTTATAGCTATAAATATAAATATAAATATATTTATAGCTATAAATATAAATATAAATATAAATATAAATATATTTATAGCTATAAATATAAATATAAATATAAATATATTTATAGCTATAAATATAAATATAAATATAAATATATTTATAGCTATAAATATAAATATAAATATAAATATATTTATAGCTATAAATATAAATATAAATATAAATATATTTATAGCTATAAATATATATATAAATATATTTATTAGCTTTGGTAATTATTGTTATTTTTGTGTGGGATAAATGCATATCATGAAAGAAAACCATAAGAAACATCAATTCAATCCAACAGGTCAATTTCTGATAAGCATTCTACATAAATTACACATTCTTCACCTCTGACATTTTCTACAAGAATTTACCTTTTAAGTTGTAATGGATAATGAAGTTGGAAATTAACCAGCAAAGATACTTTTAAAGAAACATGCAATATTTCCTTCTGGAGAAGTAGAAATCCTAGAAAAAATTTACTTTTTCTAATATATTTTTCTTAAATTATATTGCAAAATAGTGTATATCAAGATGATATATTTATTTGATTAAAGTTTTGAGATCACAGGTGAAAAATAAGTTCGAAAAGAGGCATTTCAAATATGAAAGGTTGGCTAAATCCCTGCCAAGTCTTTCTGATAAATCGCTATAAGAAAATGCCCTTTTACAACAGCAGGAATCGTCGTTAAGCTGAATGACCAAATGCAACAGGCTTGTAAATGCAGGCCAACTTACAAAATCGCATACTGTAGAGGTTCTACCCCATTCAGGAACTTTTGCATGCTTGCATTTAAATCCGCGGAAACTAGAATGTTTATTAATGTATCACCATTTCATAATTTAAATCTTTAAATTTCAGGGTGAACCTTTAAATTTCAAGAAGAAAATCAGCTAAATCCTATGAAATATGGATTTCGTGTAGGTAATTCCATCGGCGATGTTTTCATAGATAAAATGGACTTTGTTCATGATAAAAAAAAAACCCAACAAAACGTCGTATTATTTTAATAGATATTAAATGCGCATTTGACTGTCATAAATAAAATTCAATCCGCAAAAAGTCATTCAGACAGCTGACGCTACAGAAATACTGTGGGTCTGTCTGTAGGTATAGGTCTGTTTTATACAATTTAATCCAATGCTTAGCAATAATTCAAACTTGTGAAGATCCATTAATCTGGGAACAAACTAAAGGCTGCTCTCAAGGTTCTTGTAGTGATAAGATGATGTGGAACCTAGTACCCCAGGAAATGTACCACTTATGGAGTTCTTATGCTGCAAAAATTAACTCTAAAAACTTCTCCATCCTCATTAATGAATATAATTTTAAAAAATGTAGTTACAACAAATGTAAATGAAAAACAAAAAGTAAGTTTACAATTAAAATTAAAAATTACCGAAGTTAAAAAAAGTTTTTAAAAAATAAGTAATAAAGTAAAAGCTGTTCTAGTTACGGATCAGTTTCACGATTCAATAAAATAAATTAAACGAAAGCAAAAACTAAAAACAAAGTTTCAGGAATAGGACAAAAAATTGAAAGTTAGCATAAGTTCTTCTGGAATTCTTTGGTCTGAACAATTGGAAATGAAAAGCTTCACAAGATGGCGCTACCATTCAATGAAATATTTTAAGATTATTGGAAAAATGAGCAACTAAAAGATAGCATTGAACATTTTAAGGGACGCATTTTAAGGCGAGAATTTGTAAGCCAACTGAGAGTGTAAGTGCGTAAGCCAATTCCTGCAAGTATGTAGAATGTAGTGTTGCTACAAATGATTGTATTAAAAAAATTTTACATAATGTTTTATAGAGATAAAAAAAAAGCTAAATTTTTGCCAGAAGTTAAAGGACATTAATAAGAGGAGCATTGACAATTTATGTAGAAGAAGAAATCAAGAGAATAACTAAATCTTAAAATTAAATCCATTATGATTCCCAAACTACTTCTTATCTGAAAACAAAATCACAACTAAAAGAATAACGATGTGAATGATACTAAGGATAAAGTATAATGATTATAAATATATTTAAAAAATATATACGTTTTAGAGTTTATAAAAAAGACATTCAAAAAAGGAATTACATAACTATTAAAAAAAAACTGATAAAACGAAGCATGAATAAAAAATACACCACACTATAAAACAATTTAATAAAAATTTCAAATTTTTCTTCTTTAGAAAAATTTTGTTATTTATATTTGTTTTCATCTGACAGATAATAATTTGTAGACATATAAATTACTTTTACAATTTGGTATATTTTAACTAAAATACTTAAATACACTTTATAGTTCCTTATAAGCATTTATAAAGTTCTATTTACATCATGCTATAATTACTGAAAATCTTTATTTATTTCAGGCTAAATTATACTTTCACAGAAAAATTGCCCTGGTATAGAATAATTCAAGTTTTATATCCGTACTCCAGAAAAGACTCGAAATTTTTCAAAATCAGAAACTGAAAAGATGTTTTTTTACAGAAATCATTAATTCATTTACAGTGGCAAATGTTATAATAATAAAGAAATGAACTAAAGAAAACTTTTTGATGCTGAATAGTATTGTATTATAAATATT